>JAAGKR010009208.1:5974-18536 GCA_011419295.1 Clarias macrocephalus | reverse complement strand
AGCTGTAATTAATGCATTTGATGCTCTAGAAACACATGCAACAAATATATTACTTCTCTTGTTCTTTTCACCATTACAGCGGTGTTCCACAGTACAGCGGTGTTCCACAGTACAGCCGTGTTCCACAGTACAGCCGTGTTCCACAGTACAGCCGTGTTCCACAGTACAGCCGTGTTCCAGAATGAGTGATGGGGTGATGTGATGAACTAGACTTATTATCACCCTGAAGTTGATAATTTTTTTTTTCTCTAACACCTTGTTCATAATAATGATAAAGATTTGATTTTGTAGAAAACATCAAGTATGTTATACTTGCAGGAGTATGAAAACTGGAACAACGTTCCATCACTTTTACAAGTGAAGTACATCACAAGTGAGGAGAAAGAATTCCCTCATAAGAGCCTTGTTTATATTCACTCCAGTCCATGTAACTGAGCAGTTAGAGGAATGTTTTTTGTTTGTTGAGCCACACAGTGACCTATGAATCATTCAAGCATAAAAGCATCTAACTTAAGTCCTGACCCAGTGAGAAACAGGTGCAGATGATGAGAGATGATCAGGAGATGATTATACTGCTGATGTGAATGCTGAGTGGTTGGAATAGACGTGAGGGGAAATGATGTCGCTGCTGAGGTTGTTACATAAACAACCAATTTTTCAACTGTATATTTAGGCAGTAATCTACATCATTTTATTTAATTAAATTCACTGCCCAGACACTGCTCACAGTCGTACCATCGTTTTGAAAAGCTTATGCAATGTCACAACGTTTATTTCTGTTCAGAGTTGCATTACATTTTTCCAAGATCTTGCTTTGATGATGGGAGAGTCTGCCTGCTGCGTAAAGTCTTTCTCCAGCACATCCCAAAGTTTATCAATAAGGTTAAGGTCTGGACTCTGTGGTGACCAATCAGTGTGTGAAAATGATGTCTCATGCTTTCTGAACCACAATTTGACCCTGATAAATCCTGGCATCATAATTTTGGAAGATGTCTGTGCCAATCCATTGATGTCATTCATGTCTGATCATTCAGTAGATTCAGGTGGTCAGCTGACCTCATTTTATTGCCATATAACGTTGCTGGGCCTAGACCTGAGCAACTGGAGCAACCCCAGATGATAACACTGCCTACACTAAGGCTTGTACTGTAGGCTTGTCGTGTGTGCATCACTTTATCCACCTCTCTTCTTACCCTAATGCACCCATCACTCTGGATCAGGGTAAATCTAGACTCATCACAGCACACGGCCTTTTTCCATTTTCCAGTCCTTAGTTGTTTTCTTTGCTTGATGCAGGACAAAAATTTTACACTTATGAAACAGAATAACATCACCCCCCCCCCCCGACCACAGGATATGTCTTCCAACATAATTGTTTAAGAAGTGAGAAGATTAAATGACTTGTTGCATAAGAACCATATTAATCACTGGAGTATTTATCAAATGGAAGCCTCTTACCCTTTTCATTGGTTAAATTTAAATAAATAAAATCTGTATGATGAAATTACATTGGCTGAAGACTTGTGCATTGGACTCTAACTGTACTGTAGTGTTTCCACTACACTAGACTGTAAAGACGATATATTTTTAATATGGAGGAATATCTTTTGTGAGCAAACCATAAGCCAACCGTTGGTGGTAATCTAATTCTCCACAGTGAACATCAGAGAGGAAATAGAGCAACATTACAGAACTCACATTCCTATAAGAGCAGCTGCATGGCTGAGAGCTTTGTAGATTTTTGCTTTTTTTTATGTCATTACAAATTGGCAGTGGGCGATCGCCTGTGATGGAAAGGCCGTTACCATGGGTGGTGAGTTTCATGTTTGATAAATGAGAAAAGAGGACAGAGGAGTCTGAGTTGAGTGTCCCCCGATTTGGATGAGAAAATCCCCTAATGGCTGCTTTTAAAGCTTAATCGTGTGCTGCAGAGTTTAATGATGGGGTTTGTCATATTGCTGCACAGCCAAAGGCTAAAAGCTAATCACTTGATGTTCTAATAGAGCTCTGCTTTTATATAAGACAGAAAAGAGAGCGTTATTATTTAGAGGACTGACACTAAGAAGAGAACTGATATTGACTTCTGCTGAGAAAATACCATTAAAAAATAATAATAATAGATCTGAGATGGTCAGGAAAATCTCTACATTTCGATGTGTGGATGTTTGTGGCCATTTTCTGGCCTGTTACTGTAGACTCAGAGAGAAGCAATGAACCACAATGCACTGCAAAGTAAATGGAAAAAACATGATAGCAAACATGAGCCGTAAAGCATGAATTATTTCAGCAGCTGATTGTGTTTAAGCTGAGCTTTAATACTTACCTCCTCTAGCTGATTGAATTTCCTTCTGATCTCATGAGGCATTTCTGCTGAAGGCAGCATGAAGGAGCAGAATGGCACTGGACAACTTTTCAATAAACATAAGTTTTACATGAAAAGATGTATCCCATGGTGATGGAAAAGATGTTACTGTGTTTCAAAAGGGCCAACTTATTGCCATACTTCAAGCAAAGACAACAACTGAGGTGATAAAGCTGAAATGACTGGAATTGGGTTACAAGCTGTCCAACACATTATTAAACCCTGGAAGCAGGGCGGAAACCTATTCTTTACAGAAGAAATATTGTCAGAAAACATCCTGAATCAGCATAACGGGAGATCACTTAAACACTTGTTGAAGTTGCATGGTGAACAAATGTCCAATAGAAATCAGAGCTATGTTTAATAGTGAAAGTAAGAGCAGTCCAGATCTTTTTTTAGAACAATTGAGTCCAAAGTCTGATTATTTTGATCAATCAGAATACAATCATTCTTGGGAACCAGTCCTGAGTCCGCTAAAAGAGGGGTTCTCGGGAACGATGTAACATACTCGGACAAGAATTAAATGAAATGTGGATGGAATTGAACCTGAGAACAAAAGTTTATTCATGTTCAGGCACAACGTTATCACAGCCGTAGCTGATATCCTGTAGAAGGATGCATTTAACATTTTTCCTGAGATATCAATAATAAAATGCATAGCATGAAAGTTAACTTCCTTTTTTCTTCTTCTCTTGTGTTTAATGGCAGCTCACCAAGTAAGTTTGTACTGCCATCTGCTGTATCAGAGGATGTAAATACGCAAGAGTGCCCAAGAACTTAGACCAAAAAGCAATTTGAGCACTAGCAGCAGGGGGGTGAAAAAGAATTCCTGAGCAGGGTACAAATCAATCATGTGAAAATGCCCTAAGAGGTTTTCCATATCCAGTGTGATGGGAGCTCACAGGATTGGGACTAAACAGCTGTGTTTAGAAAACCACTTGTTAGTGAGACTCATCAGAAAAAAGGCTTCCGTTTACTAGGGATCATAAAGTCTGGACTTTGGAGTGATGATGAAAGGTCATGTGACCTGATGAGTCCAGACTGAGTCTGTTCCAGAGTGATGGGCGTGTCAGGGTGAGAAGGGAAGCGCATGAAGCGATGCTCCCATCATGCATAGTGTCCACTGTACAAGCCTCTGCAGACAGTGTTATGATCTGGGGTCGCTTCAGTCGCTCAGGTCGAGACTCAGCAACGTTATGTGGAGATAAAATGAAGTCACGTGACCACCTGAATGTACTGAATCATCAGCACATCACATCTATGGAGGGTTTAATTCCCTGATGGGATGCGCCATATTCCAGGACTCGGAGTGTGAAAGGGTGTTTCTGGAAGCGTGAGGAATCATTTACACACACAAACTGGACACCACAGAGTCCTGACCTTAACATCATTGAAAGTCTTTGGGACGTGCTGGAGAAGACATTAGAGTGCAAATAGTTCTCCTGTGTCCAGTTCATGCTAAGTTATATGGGACACTGCAGAGGTCTGTTCTTGAAAAACCTCCTGTCTTGCACATTTTAGTTTTCCTTCATGTTTTTCCTTAAGAAATCTTTTAGTGAAAGTAAATTAATCATTACTAGAATCTAGTTACAGATTAACACACCAATGCAGTGCATTGCAGACGTTCTCTGACGTTAATTCCATGGTGAATCCATTCACCAGTCAGCAATCAGTAATGAGTTGTAGATGTTTGACTAAATTGCCAGCTGAGGTTTTGTGATAAATTATCTTATTGCACAGTAATTAATAATTTACCCCTCAGATTTAACTTCCTGCTAGAATTCATTATTGTGGAAATATTGATTACAATATGGATTTGGAAATTATTAGGTTTTAAATTCTGCCAAGCTATGTCATAACAGTTTTAATGAACTTTATTGTAATTCTAATAAAATACAATTACATACACTTAGAAATGTTAGTATCAGCTAGAACATGTGATCATTAATATGCAATGTTTTTACTACTTTCTTCTGCCCAGAGGGACACAACCTTCATACTAAAGCTCTTCTTTCTCTCTCAGCTGATAAATATTTCTATTTTTAACCTGAGGAAGGTTTCCTGCTGTCAGCTGCACATTTATCATGAATCAGTGAACAGCAGACACACACCATCCTGCAGCTGAAACAAACACAAGGTACAATTTTCTGTAGAACTTACTTCTAAGTCTAAATCATGCATTTGGTTTCTTTACAATTGAACATCATATTCCTTTATAATAATAATAATAATAATAATAATAATAATAATAATAATAATAATGAGTGAAGAATGAAATGAGCGGGTGTGCTGTTATAGGAAAATAATCAACCTGTAGTTGTCTAGAGTATCTGTAATGATGAGCTGTTATTTTAGAGATCATAATGGAAAAATTCAGGAAAAAGCTATGATCTAATTAGCTACTTTATTAAGTTCAGTACAGAAAGAGTTCATCGTGAATGTGGACGAGTGTGAGAGTAGTGAATACGTCACAGTTTTAAACACTGTGTATCGATTGTGATGGTGTGAAGAATCAAAGAACAGCGAGTTGGTCATCAAGCAAAGTGTCAGATCAGAGCTGTAAAATCCTGTGAAGAACCACCTCAGGGGGAATGTGAGTCTGAGTCACTGCACAGCGAGATTCATGCTGACATTAAAGGCTTGGGTATAAAATACAACAGAGTGAACTTTAATTAGAACGGGAGACGAGTCTGACATCTCAGGCTGCTTTACATGTAGAGGAGCAAAAGGTTAAACACAGTGATAAAGCAAAGAAAATGATCCATGAACACACCTGAATCATTTAGAAATTGATAATGTTATCTACCATCATTGCTGAATCAGTCATGAATTAATAAAATGATCCACAATCATTAAAAAAAACATTTTTATTAAAGAATACAGTGATTCTTAATGATTAAAGGGGCTTCCTTAAAATAACAAAGAACACAGCAGGAGTTGGGATAAAATGGAAAAAAAAAGGTGCATTTACCCAATTAATACTACTTCTAGCTGCGTACCTGTAAGATTATCAACGCATCTGCTATCATCTATACTGCTTAACCTGTGTGCCGGGTTGTGAGGGCCTGGAGCCTATCCTAGGAGGCTTGGGGCATCAGGTGGGGTTCACACTGGACAGGGTGCCAATCCATCTCAAATATGGTTAGCACCATAAGAATGTAATTTGAAGTTAATGTGGTCTTCTACTATGTGGCATGGACCTAACATGGTAATAGCACAAGCCTGAAGAGGGCACAGCGCAGTGATGTTCTCATGACAGCTCCATCAGAACACCATCCAGTCTTTGCCATCCTTGCCATGCTTGTGAAGTCCCTCAGAGGTGTTAGTTACATGGTTAAGTGGTCAGTGCACTCATATGTACAAGCCTGGATGTATTAAAGTGCAGAAGAATTCGTACTGCATTCACCCAATTATTTTTCTAGATGTAGTGGGAGCGTGGCTCAGAGTGAAGGCCCCCTAACAAACTGATGGCCTATAGTTACCCGAGGCATATGGAGATTTTGCCAGCTTCAGTAGACAGTGGCCAATTCTGTGAGGACCCTGAGGCATCCAGAGAAGGACCAGTTCCAGCTGGATTCTGCTTCATGATGGTTTGGAACTACACATGCTGCTCCTGAGCTCCCAGTGATCCAGACCCCCTCTGTCCTCTGACTCATCCCTGTGCTGAACTGGACTATATGTTAATTTAAATAACTTCTGTTTTATCGAACTTTCAGCAGCATGACACACTTGATGTTATATAATTTCTGTTATCTGTTATCACCCAGATGAGGATGGGTTCCCTGTTGAGTCTGGTTCCTCTCAAGGTTTCTTCCTATTGCCATCTCAGGGAGTTTTTCCTTGCCACTGTCGCCATCACCCTTGGCTTCAGGGACAATCTCATTATCTAGACACATTTTTCTCACACATACACACTTCCATAAATTCTCTTTTCATTTTTGTGAAGCTGCTTTGAGACAATGACAGTTGTTAAAAGCGCTAAAGAAATAAGACTGAAGTGAATTGAATTGAATAGTTACTACTGAATAAATTATAAATCAATTTATAACTTTTAGAGTTTATACATCACAAAACAAAGAAAAAGAGTTCATACAAAATACTCACTTTTTATATACAGTGAATAAAAAATGGCAAATTTTACAAAAAATTATGACAAAATGAATAAATTGTATATATACAGTAGAACACTTTATCAATATAAACAGAGTAGAATCACAGACGGACAAAGAAACAAGAAATCATCACAGACACGTGAGCGACAGATAATTAAAGCCATAGAACACAGTCGTTTTATGTTATTCACATTTACTCTTCTCTGAAAGCGTCCAGGTCTCCCCTGCTGATTGCCACAACAACAGGACAGAAGTGATATAAACATTACAACCGGACTGTAAATGTTAGCATCTATGTTGATTTAGCAGCTTTTGTTGCTATTTATCTTACATCGCTTTCATAAAGTCAGACATGCTGTTATTATGCTGCTATTATCTTGTAGTGATGCTGCCAAACACTCCACATCTTTTTGATTTCTACAGCTCTACTCAGACTTTCTGTAATCATGCTAACAAATCGGATCATTTGGATCAGTAGTAAACAAAGTGATCTGAATGAACTGACACTAAATGTTGTAACAGAGCTGTTCAGATATCATGCTGGAGGGAAGCGCAGGATCAGAGATAACGCTTCAGGCACAGCTTTTACAACCACATATCACTACAGAGCAATAAGGTGTGTGTGTGTGTGTGTGTGAGTGTGTGTGTGTGTGTGTGTGTGTGTGTGTGTTTTAAGGGAAACTGATCCCTAATCATCTGATCAAAGATCGTTCAGGACTGAAAATATTCCTAGCTCAGAGTTGGACATAAAAGTTATTTAGGAAGCTTTCTACTCTTTTTTTTGAGCTAGGAGTAGGACTGAGCCGACGAAGTGCATACAGTAAATGCCACCTGTCGGTTTGCCACATGAGCAATGTGAAACACAGGCATAATGAAGTTAATGAAATGATGAAGTGCTGCTCATAACAGGGGATAAAAAAAATTGTGTACACTGAAATAAGTTAAATACATAAATTGTAATTTTTAAATACAGTGGAACCTCGGATTGCGAGTAACGTGGTTTACGAGTGTTCCGCAAGACGAGCAAAAATTTTTAATACATTTTTAATTGGAAACAGAGCAAGTATTGGTTTACGAGTGCCGAGTATCATGTATCACGCACGCAAGCGTCAAGTGATCACAACTGAGCCAATGATGTTTCTCTCTCTTGCGGAATTATGGGTAATCGTCTCCCCTGATCGATCTCTTACTGGTATAATCAACATCTCCCTTACCCTCCTATTTGACACTGTGCCCCCCCCACACACACACTCTCTCTCTCCCTTGCCTTTACTCACCGTCCTACGTGTGTGTGCGCGCATAATTTGACACCGAGACACGCACACACACTCTCCCCGGCTTCACACACACGCTTTATTTACACAGAAAACTCAGCTCTGTCGCGATTTTTTTCAAAGGTAAGGTGCTGGTTCATTTGTTATTAGTATTTTTTTTTACTATACAGCAGTGATTTCATTAGTATGCGCTCACGTGAGTTTCATTAGAAAGATTTCTTTGTGTGTGTTAGTTGTGAAACTTAAAAAGCAAGGTGTGGGAGGGAGGAGAAGTTTTACTGTTTAAGATGAGGCGAGGGGCTAATTCCACACACACACACACACACACACACACACACACACACACACACACACACACACACATAAATACATGGCACCTGCGCACACAAATGAAAACATTTCTGTCGTGATTTATTTAGACTTTTTCTTAAATGTTAAGTGCAGGTTAATTTGTTTTATTTTTATTTTATATATTGTCTTAATTATTTTTATGTATTTATTGTTTTGGGCTGTAGAATGAATAATTTGAGTTTTCATTATTTCTTATGGGACAATTCTATTTGGTTTACGAGTGTTTTGGAATACGAGCCCACTTCCGGAACAGATTATCCTCGTAATCCAAGGTTACACTGTACATAAATTACATATATGAATACAATCATTTAAATATGTGTGCTATGGATGACATGCCACAACTTCAGCTTACTTTTCGTTGATTTCTTGCTGTGTGAGGGGGAAATTCATGAAACTGTGCATGATCTGTAAGAGCTGAGTTTGATTTATTATTTTCAACACTGTCAGCTGTTATGCTGTTTCAAAGCTGCATCGTTGTTATTATTAAAACCTGTAGAGCATACCTGTGAAGACAGCATATAATGTTTGTTAATAAACCAGTTGCGTACTGCATGTAATGTAAAAAAAAAGAAAAGAAAAAGGTATTCCATTATCAAAATCTTTTACGAGTTTCGTGCCACTCAGTGTTACTAAAATGTCTCTCCTCTGCGTGTCTCTGTCTGAACACTATTGCCTTGCTTCTTATAACAGTTAGGACACCTCCTCTACCTCACCTCTCCTACATTTTGGTGTGGATAGGATTATTTTCTGTTTTAGCAATGGTGATTAATTACTCGTACTCTTACTCCAGAGAATTTTTGGTCACTTAGGAGCAATTTCCTATTCTGAGACGCTTAGCCAATACAGGCCCAGGTTTCATTCAGGCAATTTCATTCCCAAATATTTTTGGGCTTTATCATATGAACTTTCTGCACTAGTTTCCCATCTGCTAGGATTCGGATCAGTTTCAGACTTTTTTGACGTTCTTAAAAGAGAACTTGGGTTGCACTTTGGAAAACAAGTTGTGTGTGAAATTTTATGATGAATAAAGTGTAGACAAAAAGAGAGAAGTATAGACATAAGTGTAGTGTGGAAACTCAGAAGGCAGTCGGAATTTCAGAATTTCACTTCCACGTTTATTCTCACCACACTGTTCAGTTCAAATCAAAAACTCACCCAAAAAAAGAACAAACCAACGGAAAAGGGTATGGCTTTCACCCCATCCAACTTCATGCTCTCCTGCGGTATATATGTGTGTGTGTGTTGTATACGTGCGTTAATGGCCAACAAAATTCTTTAGCAGCTATTCCACACGCTCTCTCTCCTGTCATGGCAGTTAGTGACAGCACAAAGAAACATACTGGCAGTAATAAGACAAAGGTGAGAATCATCTAACATTATCTTCATGTTAAACCTGCCTTCTCTCCATCCACAGCTGCCACATAGGCCTATTTCATCTGTGACAAGCTACAGCCAAGGTCAGGGAGCTGACAAGCAGGGCAACCTGACCACCTGCTAGCTGTCTGACAATATTAGTCTGTAAAAATAAAAGAAGAAAAATAATTAAAATGCAAAACCACTTTCACCTGACGGGAAGCCCTGGAAAAAAATCGCCACTCCCTTTTTATTGAGGTCAGGTATTAGGCTAGTAACAGCCGAAAATAATCTAGGTACAAACGGGAACTGGAACTGCCTCACCAACTTTTTAGTTTTAAAGCTCAAGCAGACTGCAATCTCAGGTATTTTATTAATTTGGTTATGCACCTGGCCATGCGCCTAATGGAAGCCCGGAGAATCAGGTCTTCTTGGCTGTTTCAGCATCCAAACGGTAGTGTCAGTAATTTCTGCACTGCCCTACTTTTCTTGCATTTTTCATTTTTCCCATTTTCATTTTATTTAAACATACATACAGTATCTGTATACATGTGTGTGTGTGTCTGTGGTCATCATTCGTGTGTTAAACTCCGTGTGTGTCTAATCATATGTAACATTCTGTCCCCCGATTGCATCTATATAAGTGGAGGTTATTTTCTCAAATCTGTCTCAGTCATGTCTTGTCTGTTTATGAGAGCAACAGGTTACTGAAGGTGTGAGGATTATACACAGAGTTTTTCTAATTCCTGGTGTATTGCGTGATAGACAGGATCCTTTAGCACAGCATGACAATATACTTCTTACTATACCTGTTCTTCTACTTCACTTTTACACTGTAAACCCGATTAATTTGGCAAAACTCAAAATATTTGAGGTAATCAGTTACATAATTTTTTTAAAGTAATGATAATTCCAATTTTAAGTAAACAGAACTATCAATATTTGAGTTTGTTGAACTTGTTTCAAATCAAATAAAATGATGCTGCTGTCACCACAGTAGACAATCCAGCCGCATGGCAGGCGAAACACCTCCCACTGAGCCACCAGTGCTCTATAGATTTTAAATTGGTGGAACTTTAAGGTGACAGTTACTGTTACTTTGTGATCTACTCTAAGTAAACTTACGATTACTTAAAATATCAAATTTGTTCAGTGTTTCTACTGTCGATGCATGTCGCCTTTTAAACAAACACACAAACGTGCAATAATCCTAGACAACTCAATCCAGTCATGCTAATCATCAACAGCAGGTGGGCTCGAAGAACCGAATTAGCCGAAACGTAATTAGCACGATGACAACACAACATAAATTAACAACACACTTTACCAAAACCAGCTAGCTAACTAAGGGATCTACTTAGCTGACTGGTTCATGACAGATGTAAATATTAGCCAAGTTATTTAAGTGGCCGAATTATTAATAACAACTTTTAGCTGTGATTTTGCAACTATTGTTCTACCTTATTTTCCCTTTCTTACATGCCACACTGACAAACTACTCAGAATAAACCTTTACCTAAATGAATCACACACGCAACCTAAGTGACGCCATATGTTTTATGTTCGAACATGTCAGTAATAAAGAGGAGTCTAAGTGCTATGAGAGGGTAATCACACCCTCAGACTCATGAACACTTAAAGATTCTCTAAAAGACAAACAGGATCATACTCTCAGTGGCTTTTTCTCTCTGAAAACTGAGTGTCATCCTTCATTAAAGACTCTTAGCTGTGTAAATATTATCCAGTACATCTTCTGGATTATTATTTGGTTATTAAATGAAGATGAGAGCCTGTATGTTCACTATGCTATTATTGTGAATTTTTTACTCCACTTGAGATTTTACACTCATTACCTGCCTTATCCTAATTAAAACCTCTCAGTTTACTGGTAATGTAATTTAACTGTAAAAAAAAATAATTACATAAAATTAAGTCATGATCTCATATTAATAACATTTTATCTATTTTACAGAATAATTTTTTGATTATTGCCACTGGATTTAGCAAACAGAAAAAGCAATCCAAAGCACAGAAAGCCTGGATTAGTTTGACTTTTTAATTTCTCTGATTACATGTGATGGATCCCAAATCCTGACTGGTGGCCTACTCCCAGTGCATGACGTAGCTTCCTGTTTTTGTATTGTTGCTGCGAAAGTTTTGCAATCATATCAGCGTTTATATTATATAGCTTTTTTTTAAACTGCGCGTTTGAGGTTGGTGTTGTTAAAGTCCCCCGCCACAATTGTGGCAGAATATAAACAGCGCTCATTATGACCGATGTAAACTCCTGAGGGAGATAAATAGGGATGACACTTGACAGTCAATAGTTCCAGGTTGGGTGTGCAGGTGTGTGCAAGAGGAACAACACTCGCGCTGTTGCACCAGCTGCTGTTCACCATTAAACACACGCCGCCTCCCCTTGTCTTCCCCAAGTCCCGTGTCCTGTCCATGCGGTGAACTGAGAAGAACTCGGCGGCTGGATGGGGTGGTCCGGCACCGCTGGGTTCAGCCATGTCTCAGTGAAGCAGAGGAGATTGCAGTCCCGAATGTGGAACTTTATCCTGGCCCTGAGGTCATCGAGCTTGTTTTCCAGGGACTGGACATTGGCGAGCAGGAAGCTAGGCAGAGGTGTGCGATGTGCACGGGCTCTCAGCCTGTTCCTGATGCCAGCTCGTTTCCCTCGGGGCCGCCGCTTCGCATCGCATCGCGTCCTTTGTTCTCCTTCAGGATCTCACTCGGCCAGCTCGGATCCAGAGTTAAAAATGGCGGATTGTGAGTACATTGTAGACCAATAGAAATAAGAGTATCTCTATCCTACCTAATGCACTCAATGGTGATGAATTAGCCGGGTTGAAGTTATTGAAAATTAACTTAAAAAGCGAAAACAAGGTAAAATAGGTCAGAGCAGTCGTGACGGCAGCCATCTTGGAACCGAAGTTGGATCAGGAGTTTGATATATTATGTTTAACAGAAACCTGGATTAAACAGGACGAGTATGTAGCTTTAAATGAAGCGAGTCCTCCTGGATACAGCTACATACACCAGCCTCGGCTAACTGGTAGAGGAGGAGGTGTCGCAGTTATTTATAACGATAATCTGTCTATTGT
>JAAGKR010009207.1:13622-27551 GCA_011419295.1 Clarias macrocephalus | reverse complement strand
AAGTTAGTCAAAATTGATGGCAACATGAATCCTACATGTTATCAGAAAATATTGGCAGACAATTTACATTCTACAGCACAAAAGCTGCACATGGGACGGACAACCTCCAATGGCTACAGAAGAAAAAAAGTGAAGGTTCTGAAGCGGCCATCACAGTCTCCTGACCTCAATATCATTGAACCCAACCAAAAAACTTACAGGAACTAGAGGCATTTTACCAAGAAGAATGAGCAGATATACCACCTGAAAGAATTAAGGACCTCATGCACAAATATTACAAAAGACTGCATGCCAACATTGATGCTAAAGGGGACAGTACAAGAACTAAAGGTCTGCAAACTTTTGAACAATAATTATTTTAACAATTAATGTCATGTTGTGTTTAAAGATTAACCCATATATATGAACTTGAGTCCTATAATAAAATAAAATAAAATAAAATAAAATAAAATAAAATAAATGTGATTTGCCTTCTCACTCATGTTTTCTTTAAAAAGTTGTAAACACATCTTGCAAATTCTCCCAAGGTATAAGGATTTTCTTTTTAACAAAATGGCAACTACAGTCACAAATATGTAGATATACATGTTTTTTTTAATCACACAAATATTTAATTACACAGCAAATCACTAACATGTTTGAAACTCTTAAATTAATTAGACTTTTTTTTAATGCTTAAATACTAAAAGAAACAAAATCATAGTATGTATTTATTACTACTTAAGAAAGAAACATGATTACACAATATTACTTTCTAAGATGCTATAATGTTGCTATAAAAGTTGAAACCTAGTCATAAAGTTAAGATAAAAAACCCTGCATTTTCTATACTATCTTGTAAATTTCTAAATACATAGCCACACTATTTAGTTACTACGTTATTGTAATTAACCATATTCATGATGAACGTTAAAGAAAATAGAAAGTAGCAAAATCAAAGAGTCAATCAAATAGTTTTTACTACAGTAAAAATTAACCTGCCCTAATCTAACCTACATGTACAGAACAACACCGCACACTATTTGAATTTTAGATAAATATCACTGTATTTTTTCCATGCACATATTATATTCTTTTATCTAGGTAAAAAAAAATTACACTAGTTATTTGCTTGAGACTGTTGAAAGAAAGATTCTAAGACAAAAGATGCTTATAGATGTGCAATTTGAAAAGTTGACTCTTTTTCCAATTCATGTTTTTTTCGCTAGAATTAGAGCTGATTTCTTCCCTCAACTCATTTAAACTTATCATTAATCAAATTTTCACTCGATTTCTTGCTTGATTCCTCCTTCAATTCTTTATTTGATTCCTCACTTGATTCCTCCCTCAATTCTTGACCTGATTAATCGCTCAATCCTTCACTTGATTCTTCACTTGATTTCACACTCAGCTCTTGATTTTCCACGCATTCCCAGAATTTTTGGATGGGTGTTCTTTTTGGGAGTTTTCCGTTACCTTTGTAGAAAAGCATCACTTTTGTTTCAGCAAAAGTTTGGGGCAGGGTGTTTGAAACCTCCAGGATAGCAAATTAATGAAAGTAATTAATACATTGGGTGTGTAACAGGTTGTCTCTAAACCCCACCCTTATGCATGCTGAATAAATCCAGATAGTTACGTTCTGACGGACAGAAGACTTTATCCATTAGAGATGGAGTGGGTCTGCCTGATCTGCAGCATGACAAAAGTTATCATTGATTATTTGGTACTTCTTTAATGGACACATCCTAAATCTGTGCTACTGCATTTTGTTTCCAAGCCATGTAGATGACACAGATACTAAAGGAAAAACTCTTACAGGTCATTCCTGGCTTAATTTAGGATCAAATGTGCACTTACAAATATCCTCAACATCCTCAATGTCTTTAGATAAAATAGGCCTGGTTTGGTGACGATCGTATCCATTCCCCAGACTCTCAGGGATCCTAATAGCAGCAGATTTCCATTTTTCTTTTGTTAAGACCTCCAAAAACCCCAAATAGGGGGGAAAAATTCCTTAGGAAAACAATAGGGCCCTTCAGACTATGACGACATACGGCTGATGTCTTAGTGCTTGGGCCCTAACAATACTTAGGGTTATTGTACAAGAGAAAAATGAGATCACTGGCTAAAACATTTTAACTAACATGATTATTTATAGTTTTTGCATACTTTTGTCCACATCATGTTACTCCATCTGCAAACTAAAACAAATCCATGAATAATGTTCAGACACTAAAAGCTTGCTGAGACCTTGGTGAAGGCATACTAGGTGTGGTTCAGCATTGTGATGGAGGGTTTTGGGAATGAGCCGGAGGGGTAATGACACATTAAGGAAGGAAATGACCGTATGCAAGCTGGTTGAACTCGTTGAAAGTACAGTAAATAGTTAATGTTTATAGCTCTAGCAAAACTACTTACCAAGATGGTTCAGCATTTTACAGTGCATCATGTGCAGTGTTGAGACACATGCAACTTGTATTTATAGTGCCAAAATTGCAAGTGTAATTTTTATTTTGTAGAGTGTAATGATTTCGTTATGGGGGAATTATTGTTTGGTTTATGATCACATGACCACTTTATGGAAATACACTATTTGTTATATTGCATATACAGTGGAACCTTGGATTGCGAGTAACACTGTTTGAGTATTCTGCAAGACGAGCAAAATTTTAAAATGCATTTTGACTTGAAAAATGAGCAAGTCTTGATTTACAAGTACCGAGTATCATATAGCACACGCGCGTTTCTTGTTTTGATGCCGAGCGTCATATGATCACAACTGAGCCAATGGTTTTTCTCTCTTGCGCGCGTAGGAATTATGGGTAATCGTCCCCCAATAATCAACATTTGTGCGCATGTACTGTTTACTGTAACAATGTGACCACGTGTGTGCGCGGAAAGCATCTTTTATTTTGACTGAGTTTGTATATTTGTATGTGAAAGTTGTCCTTTCACGCATGCGTGTACTGTTTATTATAACACACGTATGTACACGCATGTAAATCAAAAGCAAGTCTCATTAGAGAGGTTAAAGATCCATTTTCTCTCTCTCTCTCTCTCTCTCTCTCTCTGTCAGACTGCACTGATTCTGTTTGTGTGTGTGTGTGTGTGTGTGTGTGTGTGCGCGTACGCGCGCGCATCATTAGACAGTGTGCCCCTTCCCTGTTCCTATCACACACACGCAAACACACACTCTGTAATGGAAACACTGCTCTGTCGCGATTCTTTTCAAAGGTAAGGCGCAGGTTAATTTGTTTTACCTTTACTTTACAACAGTGATTCCGTTAGTGTGTGCATGCACTTGAGGGTTATTAGTGAGGTTTCTTGTTAATTTTCCAGATGAGGCAGTGTTTTCGTTGTGTATGTGTGTAAGTCATCCCACACAGTAGGCCTCCCTCCTTCCAAATAAGAGAGGAGGAAGGGTTACTTTGTAAGTCAAGAGGAGGGGGGAGGGAGTCATTTTCCCTCTCCCCTTACTTTAGCTTCACACACATGCAAGCACTGTGTATGTGGGTGTGTTTGTGCGCGCATGCGCTGTGTATGTGTGTGCATGTGTTTGAAGCTAAACTAAGAGGAGAGGAAGGTTGACCTCCTCCCCCCTCCTCTCATCTTACACACACACACACACACACACACACACACACACACACACACACACACACACTGTACTCAGCCCGTGCGCTGAAATTCACTTTGGTATACGAGTGTTTTGACATAATACAAGCACGCTTCCGGAATGAATTCTGGCATTGGCGGCGAATTTTTTGGGGGGGCGCAAACAAAATTAAAACTAAACTTTTAATACTCGCTTGTAAATAGGCATTTATCAGGTGATTAAGCATCATTAATTGTTAGAATTAATTTATATATAAAGAAGTTATTTCTACTCTCTTGCTCTCTTCCTCATAGATCTGATATTAACGTGTTAAATCTTTCCTGCTGCGATCTTCCTGTATCCTCTTGCATCTGTTCTTACAGGTGTGAACGCTCCCACGCTCACCTTCTCATTCTCTCTTTATGTCTCTCTCTCTATCTCTCTCTGTCTCCTTCCCCTTCTCCTCCTAACTTGAGCCAACATCTTGTGATCCTTCTCTGGACGGACACCTCTCTGTCTTCCTCTCCTTTGATTCTTCAGGATCTCACCAGGACATTTACAATGGTTTATGTTTTTTGTAGTAACATATGTCGATGGCACAGGCGTTTGGTCAAACATATATAAACCCCATCTTTTGCTGTTAATAAACAGAGACTTTTCTGACAGACAACATGTGTGTGTGTTTGACTGAGTCCCTCCTGGCCAGAAAAGCTTACCGAAGCACAGCGGATAGACCGAGCAACTCGCTTCTTCTACTACGAAACTTTAGAAAACCTTACATTACTACTAGTATAAAGTCCTGACTCACATCGCATCCAGTCAGCAGCTCCGCTTGCCATAAGAAGTGCCGGAAAAGACTCGTTGAGAAGGTCCAATCACATGAGCTCAAATATTTTAAAACGATAATGATTCGCTAAGAACAAAAGAGGGAGGGTTCAGGGCGCACAGAGCTGCGACCCAGGCTGATTTGACAAAATCCAATCAGAGCTCAGCCTCAGGTCACATGCTTTTCAAAAGTTTACGTGCCTACATAGACACTCGTTTGTCTGGCGCCCCGCGTACACGAACACAAATGGACGTAATACAGTTTAGATTTTTTTTTTATTGCAAATAAATTATATTAAGAAATACAGCGGAATTTTGTGACTAGATTACTTTATTTAATTATTAAAATAAATAATTATTATGTTAAATAATTACATGTTAAAGGAGCATTCTTTGCCTAACTTTAAGGGGGGCGGCGCCCCTGTGCCCTGTATTGACCGGCCGCCACTGGATTCTGGGTAACATAAACTATCATGGCAAGGTTACAATATATATGGTCATCGAATTTATTCAGATGTGCAGTACTGTGCAAAGGTGTTGAGCCACACCATTAAATTAAGATATTTGATATTTGTTTTCAGAGAGTCAGACTTTATTGAATTTTTAAAATGTGTTTCTTAAGAATACAGTAGTTAGTAGCTCTAGGCTTCCTAAAAATTTTTTAATCTAACCCCAACCCCCCTACCCCCTCAAATTTTTTATTTTATTTTATTATAATTTACAGCCTTTACAGCACTGTCACAATAAACCAGTTGTTCCAATTTCCTTAATTTAAGCTACATACTTTAATATAAAGACTGGCACTTGACTTTTGCACAATACAATAGATTATACTTAGGAGGGACTATATTCACTACAGTAGTTGCTAATTTAAAAAAAATAATAATAAGGCACTAATACTAATACTAACTCTAAGGCACTACTACTATTACTAGATGCAGATCCAGTGTGCAAAATAATAATAGGAAAAGTTCACATTTCTGTGTTCATCTGGTTGCAAGTGTGCCCTGCCAGTCATTTCCTGGCTACTGACCCAGGCCAAACTACAATGCTACATGTTGCAGACCTTTATTTAACAGATTAAATTAACAAACCCACAAATAGTATGTAAAGGAAGATTTTTTTTACAGTCATACACACAAATGATAAATCAAATACACAGTTACCTCATTTCTAGACAATTTCACTGCTTTGCCCAGGTGTCTTTTTCTGTAGGACCACAGGTACTGAATTGGATCTTCACGATCCCTTCCATAATTTAACTTTACGGGCTGTAAAAGTCGTCCAGCAATCAATATGTGTTTAGCATTATGAGATGTATAAATCTGACAGACATAATTAAAGGTGTGTATATGGAATAAAATCACTGTCAAAAATAATCATGCGTAAAAAAAAGATTTGTGTGTAATTCTGTGTTTTGTCCGTGTTGGATTCCAAAATCTACGGCCACGACAGCTTACAGATACGATATTTTGTGTGTTTGTTATAGGGATGCACCGATACGATACCGATACCGGTATCTGGTAACGGCCTCGATACCACATTTTCTAAAGTACTCATACTCATTAAAAGTCCCCCGATACCAGGGACCGATTACACGGTCTGAGAAATGTCTATGTTTGAGCGGCGTGTAAGGGGTTAATCACAAGCGCCAAGTGCCCGCCCCCAGGCCCCGGCTGCAGCTCAGAGCGGGAAGAAGGCGACGCGAAACAAGACATGTCAGCCATGTGGAATTATTTCAAAGTGAATGTAGACGACAAAACAAAGGCGGACTGCAAATCCCAACACGACAACGAGTACAAAGAGTTTACCCACGCTTCTAAACCAACACAACCTACGCTGCAGCAAACTCTTGCAAGATGAGAGAAAATGCCCAGAGACAATTCACATGCTAATTCCAAACTAGTCCCTTGTTTTTTTTTGTTAAATTATATGACTAAAGCTGTTACCTGTAAATTTAAATCATGTTTTTATTAAGTACTTGGTATCAGCGAGTACTGAAATGCAAGTACTCGTACTCATACTCGTTTTCTAAAAAAGTGGCATCAGTGCATCCCTAGTTTGTTACAGTACAACTCTGAAATATACGCCTCTGACCGATTACAAACACAAAACTCGTTTTTACAACTCCTCTGTTACACGGATGAATTGCGAAATTACGGCCATGAATGTAGTGTGCTAAACCACTGTCAAAAATACGTCATCAAGGCCAAAATGGCATCACCGGCGCCAAAATGGCAGATCAGCAGCCGAGCGCTCTCTCATCGTCTCAGGTAAGTTTTTTTTTTTTTTCACAGGTTTGAAGATGTTTAAGAGAAGTAAAATTACAGAGATGTTTTAACTATAACAGGTAAAATTTTAGGAGTTTAAAACAGTGACAGGGCGCATGAGTCGAAGTGGTTTAACACACTACTGTAGCTTTATGTTCAGTGTTTGGAGTACATTTCTTCCTTCCGCCATTTTTTCCTCTGCTATAGAAACTCTTAAGCCTCTTAAAAGTCCTCCTCTCTACTCTTAAGAATTTTTACCTTAAGAGCTGTTTTTATTGCTAAGATGTTTCGTCAATCATTTTTATCTTTACTAAGATTTAGTCCTAAATTTAAGGGGAAATTCTAAGAAATAATTCTAAGAATTTTCTTAGAATTTTCTCACTAGGAGCAACTTTTAGGCTTAAGAAGCTTTGTGAATACAGGCCCAGAGTCCTGAGAGTGACGTCATCAAAGAGCGCGACCATATATAAACCGGAGAGAGACGCGGGAAAGAGGAAAGAGATTGTGATTTTGGCGTTTAGATATTTTTTTGTATATTCTGTGAATTCTGGTTTTGACTTTTTGCCTCCCATTGACTTTGATTATTGCTTTGCCCCTTTGGTTTGGTTGGTCTTTGTATATATTTGTAGATAATTTCACTGTATGTTTGTGCACTCACCAGTAGTAGGGGCGTGGCTGCCATTTATTTTGGGAAGAGGGAATTTATTCACTGTTTTTGGTTTAGGGAGTCAGAGAAGGTACCTGTATATTTTGTTTGTGTTGGTTTTTTTTTTGCAGGTAATCAGTTACTAAATATAAATACCATTTTGTTTATTATTTTGGCCTGGGTCCACCCTGAATCTGATCCTCCACCGATTGTGTGTGTGTGTGTGTGTGTGTGTGTGTGTGTGTGTGTGTGTGTGTGTGTGTATTTTTTGTAAAGCAATACAAACTTCATTATTTCATCAGTTAATGACTGGATCTAGTTCTTTCTGCCATATACCACCATTTCCATACAGTTTAAAACTGAACCATTCTTTAGCTGTACGGCCCAACCCTAGACTGGGATGTAACACCATATTTAACTGACCACTTTGATTTTCAAGCACAAGAAAGACAACAGCTTTATTACGCGAAGGTGTTCCTTCAGTTAAAAACAACTAGTTTGAGATTTATATCTGCTCATCTTTTTTGAACTATGCTAGAATGCCTCATCCCATCCCCGATGTTAAAAAAAAAAAAAAAAAAAAGTAACTTGGTAACTTTTACTCTGAGTACATTTTTTACTTTTATTTGAGTAGATTTTTATAATGGTAACTTTACTTGTACTTCAGTTAAATTTCACTGAAGTAAAAGTACTTTACTTGAGTACAAAATTTTAGTACTCTTTCCACCTCTGCACATTCATGATAAATGTGTGTGTATGTGCTTTAAATATACACTAAACGATATACACTGCCTTTTGCAAAGTGAAAGTGACTGATCAAAAGACTGATAAACGCGCACGCAGATATGAGCAAATTTATCGATAAAACTGCAGACATACTCCCCCAGAAATGCAACAAACAAATATATAGGCTACTCACCGAATACAATGCGACAGTGACCCCCAGTTACTGTAATCCCTCTTCTCACCTTTCATTCAAAGGTGTGAATTTTTCGAACCGGTTGGCAGAATTTGGGGTTTTAAAACAAATTAACAAGCCGGAGCAGACATCTCTGCCTAAAGACGTCTCTGCCTAAATTTTATTTCGCCAGCATAACATATAAAATGAAAAAAAAAAGATTAATGGTAGCAATTAAATCAGAATTTATAGTTGGATTTGATACTTTTCGAGTGTAATTCATAAATTTACTGAATGTATTCAGATTTTGTAAAATAACTGATTTTAACTCTGTTTCCTTCCTTGACCTTGGATCTACATTATTGCATTATGTTTCAAGACATCCTTAATTTACTTGGGTTAAATTTACAAATTTACACCTTACAGCGTGGACACACTGAAATAGCTAAAAACTACAGTCCAATGCAACAAAAGTAAACAAATCGTATGATCAATAAAAAATAAAAGCTTTGAGAGAACCATTTTGTCTTAATTTTGTGTTCTTTAGATTAAACTAAAACATTAGTACAGTGGAACCTTGGATTACGAGCATAATTCGTTCTGGAAGTGGGCTCATATTCCAAAATACTCATAAATCAAATCAGATTTTCCCATAAGAAATAATGAAAACTCAAATTATTCGTTCTACAGCCCAAAAAAATACATACATCAAAATAATTAATACAATCTATAAAGTGAAAATAAAACAGATTAACCTGCACTTTACCTTTAAAAAAAAAGTAAAAATAAATCACGACAGATAAGTGTTTCCGTGCTGGCGCCGTGTGTGTGTGGAATTAGCCCCTTCCCTCGCCTCGTTTTACACAGTAACACTCCGCCTCCCTCTCCCCACCTCGCTTTCTAAGTTTCACAACAAACACACACACAATGGAAGCACCGTTTTAACGAAAAAAAAAAAAAAGAAATCTCCCTGACACTGGTGTGAGGGCATACTTATGGAATCACTGCTGTAAAGTAAAAAGAAAAAAAACAAATGAACCAGCACCTTACCTTTGAAAAGAATCGTGACAGAGCTGAGTTTCTGTGTGCGTGAGTGAAGCCAGGGAGGGGGGTGAAAAGAGTGTGTGTGTGTGTGTGTGTGTGTGTGTGGCGGTGTCAAATTACACGTGCGCGCGCGCACACACATATGGAGATGTTGATTATACCAGTAAGAGACGAGCACTAAGACCCAGGGGAGCAGGGGAGATGATTACCCACAATTCCGCAGCGCAAGAGTGACGCTCAGTGTCAAAATAAGAGACCCATGCGTGATACATGATACTCGGCACTCGTAAACCAACCCTTGCTTGTTTTTTAAATCAAAATTTATTAAAAATCTTTGCTCGTCTTCCAGAACACTCGTAAACCACGTTACTCGCAATCCAAGGTTCCACTGTATTTTTATTTCTGTTTAGTCAAAGTCCACCCTGCATCTGCATCCCCCTCTGTGTATAGCGACATGACAGGAAGTTCCAGTCGTTTACTTAAATATTAATTATAAATAAATAAAAAATGCTTTCTCATGTAATTTCCTTTAATTCATATATATAATTTAAATTTCCTATAACTTTCTTTTGATTGTGTAAAGCTGCTTTGAGACAATGACCATTTTAAAAGCACTATACAAATAAAATTTAATTGAATTCCGTTATGCGATTGATACAGTAGTGTCAGGTGATTAGAGAAGAAACAGCCAATCAGAAGTAGTGTGTGGAAGTCTGTGATTGGCTAGTTGAGTGGCAGTTTTGTAACACTGGACAAAGCTACAGGTAGAGTCAAGCACGCAGAGAAAATAGATGTTGTACGTGCATGCAGGCAGAGTCGAGCGCACAGCAGAAGGATGTTGCGTGCACACACAGAAAATACGTTGAGCACGCAGGGGAGACATACCTGATCAAATGAAGATGCATGATTCGCAAGAATCTACATTATCCACAACCCATTCTCACTTTCCACGTCACCATGACATAGCGTAGATAAATACAGTCCAACCACATGTATAGTAAAGACATTTCAAAATGACCAAGATCAGTAAGATTCATTCTCAAGACATCAGGACACCAGTCGTTGACTTAAAACTTGCATGTGAATGGAGCGATAAGTGCGGGGGCGGGGCTACGGTGCGTGAGGAGACGAGAATCTGACATACATCTGTTTTAACATTAACATTAATTTAATGACAAACATTAATTTGGCAATGAACTTTTGATGAATGAAAAAGACTTGTTAATTTAACCACAAACAAGTTGATGGAAATTAATAGCTGATCCTGTCTGTTTATTTATTCAAGTTCAAATCAGCGCAGGTGCGCTTTGGCTAAAACTGCACGCAATGCACTATGTGCTACTGGAATGTAGAAATGTACATTTTAAAAATGTTTTAATTATTAAAGAAAATTATGATGATCATAACAGCATACTGCATTTTATTCTTATAATAACAGCAGCGCTGCTGACTGACATTGGTTTATGTTTGAATTTTATGGTCATTTGTTTTCATTTATTTTAGTTAATAAATCTATGAATAAAAAAAAAAACACAAAGTATAAGATGACAAAACACTTTTGTGCATTTTCTAATTGCACATGATAAAATCTAAAGTCTCACTGTGTTACCGTTTAGTTTTGTTAAATTCGATTTAAATAAGAAATGACTATTCAATTTAATTCTAAATTTGTACTGTAATTTTAGTACTGTGACTGTGTTAGTTTAATTACAATGTTTGGTTTGAATTTATATGCTACAGTACATTGTGCAGCTGTCGATGAGCTGCAGCTCATTAATGCTCGAGAGAATGAAGGCCTTAGTCTATGGTTATAGCGCTAATTAGCAGCGTAAAGCAGGCAAACGCAAAACCATAATGCCGCCACCGGGTGCCGCAACAGTAGCAGACTGTGTACATTATGTGACTGTGACCATACCTAACTCTTATCTCTCCTTCTCCTCTTCTCTCTCTCTCTCTCTCTCTCTCTTTTTCCCTCTCCCTGTCTCTCTCTGTTGAGCTACATATGCCGCTGCTGAGCTGCCAATGATCCAGACCCACTTTGCCCTATAGACGTGTCCGACTCATCCTTGTGGCCCACTCCTGGTTGGAGATATCGTCGCATGGATGCCCCTTGTGGTCTGCTTGGGTTGTGTGTGGTGACTGGGGACAGTTCCACTTCACCATGAAGATGACCCTGGCCTCGGCTGATGCAGACCACTGTTCTCTGAGGACTTCATGCAGTCTCTCCATAGTCAGAACTGGAATTTCCTACATTCTACCTGAGCCTCCAATAACAACCATATTAACCCAAAGACTTCCAGCCGTCTAACACACAATATGACTGCAAAACAAATCCTGCTAACCATTATCACCCAAATGAGGATGGGTTTACTGTTGAGTCTGGTTCCTTTTCCTATTGCCATCTCAGGGAATTTTTCCTTGCCACCTTCGCCGTTGCCCTCAGCGTTTTTTGATACGTGCACATTTTTCAAAAATTTCCAAAATTTTCTTTTGATTGTGTGAGGGTGCTTTGCAGCAATGACAATTGTTAAAAGCATTATATGAATAGAATAGAATAGAATAGAATTGAAACAGAAATGTATTGTAGATCAATGTAGGAACGCAAAGGGAGATGAGGTTTCATAAAATGTTACTTTCCCCTATTTACCCTTACTTTCCATCACTTCACATACTACTGTATGGAATCCCCACAAAATGCATATACATAATGCAAATAAATGATGTAATGATTTTATTTAATAATTTTTTTCATTCCTTCCAAAATTCATTAATTTCTCTAGACTGTTTTTGTATTATACTTTAATAGAGCTGTTTGCACCTCCTTACAACAGCTAATGAAGTTGTATAACAAGTCAAAAGTTAACATAAATATTCTTAGTGCTGTTATTATCAAGTGACTTGATAATAAATAACTACATACTACTACCACATTGAAAATGTCATTAAATGAATAATCCAAAGACTCTTGTGTTTAACTCCTTATGTGTAAACCCTTTAAAGATAACCCAACCACCTGTCACCTAGTCATCTGTCTGATTATAACGTTTACATTTCTTCTTTTATTTATTTATTTATTTTTATCTGTGCCTTGGCTGTTTTGGACTATGGTGCCCCATGCTGCTGATCTGGAAGCTTTTTTATCAATTCCCAGAACGTATTGATCTCCTCCTTGCTTAGGTCTGGGACAGGCCTTTCTCCAATGTAGAACAGCATGACCTTGGTTTCATAAAAGGTTTCTGGCTGAATATAAGAGATCTGGAGAAACATGTGGTACGTGTGAGAAAGACATTGTTTAATAGTCACTTTAGAACTCCATTGGTCATAATGAACAAGTCTATGCTCATAAACCCCACATATGCTTAAAAAAAGCCCCTGCAGATGTAAGTATACGTTTTTTAAAAACCTCTCCAATTGAACAGAATTTGAACAAGAGCAATAAAACTCTGAGCACTCAAATAGGAAAACCTACCTCATTTGCAGGCAGTGGTGATGATTTTTGTTTCTCGCCTTTGCTGTAGAATCGTAGAGAGTCAATGGGATTTTCCTCTTTCTTTCCATAATCTATTTTAATTTTCTGTAATAGATGGTAACAAGGTTATTTTTCATCCCAGCAGTAATCAGGGATAGAATGTGTAAATAACTTTGAATTAATTTTATGTTTACAAGAGTAAAATGTTGTAGAAATTGTTGTGTAAAATATGCGTTATGAATACTGACATTAATGGATAACTGCTTTAATTTAGGTTAGTGCTGAATACCTTTTTTTACTTAATATTTTTATTGATTTTAAACAGCGATACAAGAGGGTAGACATGTAACGTTTCAGTATACATTTTATAGTCTCCTTATAAAACCCTATATCACCCACCCCGCCCCTCCCAAACTCCAAGCCAGCTATACATGTATAGACACCAGGCATATTTAACAAAAAAGGAGAGAAAAAAAAAACCTGTGGAGCTGGAAGTTTTGGTTCTGCGTGCAAAGAAAATTAAATAAATAAATAAATATTAAATAGGAAAGGAATCAAACTACAAATGTATATGAAAAAAGCGAAGGAAGGGCCCCCACACCTGTTGAAATTTCAAGTCCGAATGGCGGATTGAGTAGTGCATCTTCTCCAGGGATAAACAGGACATAATATCTCTGAGCCACTGGGCGTGAGTGGGTGAGGTGGCATCCTTCCACTTAAAAGAGAACGCCTGGCCAGGAGTGTCGCAAAAGACAACAAACGCTGTTTAGCTGGAGTTAGATGCTTATCTTCCTCTCCAGTAGTACCAAAAAGAGCAATCAGAGGGTCTGGTTCAAAATTGCATTTCAATATGTACGACAAGGTTTTAAAGACATCCCTTCAGAATTTTCCCAAATTCGGGCATGTCCAGTACATATGAATAAGAGACGCCTCTCCGCTTTTACATTTATCACAACAAGGATCGACGTTTGGGTAGAAACGGGAAAGCTTGAGTTTGGAGAAATGAGCCCTGTGTAAGAACAGTAAAGCAGTGAGAAGAACAGGAGTGGAGTCTTAGGGTCTGGACGTGCTAGGTTGATCTAGCTGACTCGTGACACGGCCTTCTGGGGAAGATAAGGAGAATGATCTGCCTCAGATTTGGATGGCCACTTGGGGCAGGTTAGTTGCATGACTGAAAGGTCTCTGGGGGGGGGGGGGGGGGGG
>JAAGKR010009206.1:12264-27559 GCA_011419295.1 Clarias macrocephalus | reverse complement strand
AATATATATATATATATATATATATATATATATATATATATATATATATATATATATATATATATATATATTGGCCCCATATCGTTAAAGCTCATGTTAGAATTCAATTATTCTGGGTTTTAATTGTGTGTTTTCAATCTGATTTCAATTTGATTTATGCTGTTGCAGAAGAAATTCAATCAACATAATAAATAAATAAATAAATAAATAAATAAATAAATACGTTTGGCTACGTAGTATTGGTAAGAATTTAAAACTATTCTCTAGCCACAGTCTACATTCCTGAGTATCCGTTATTAGTGGCATTACTACAAATTTCAATCACTATGTCTTGTATGTTAAGCTTACAGTACTTATTGTGTATATTAATTCAAGAGATAAATCTGGGCCTGGATAGGTCTGGATTATACCATGGACACTTCATTATCTACGTATATTTTTACTGATTAAAATAATATATGTTCATGTAGCTGTATACATTAGCAGTATTATCCAACAGATTCTACCTTCATCATTAAACGTTTGACCATTAATTGCCTCTTTCATAATGAAAGCTAGGCTTCTTTTCACAGAAAGCAGCTGTATAATGTACGGTATGTAATGTTCGCTGGTCATCGTGAGTATTCTAACTTATTCTAGCTACATTTGTATGGGTAAAATTTAAAATAGTACTGTATTAGCACTGTAATCTAGCACCTCCAGGGTGGCAGGTTCTTTTCTCATCTCCACTGTACTGTATGCATGGAGTTTGCATGTTCTCCATTGCTTAGTGAGATTTCTCCAGGTAAACCAGTTTCTACCCACATTTCAAAGAGGGAAGCATTACCTCAAACCAATATAAACTTCTACTGGTTCTTCATCATATAATGAAATAGTTATATCCTGAAGGTCATGGTTTACAGGAGACAATGACTCATTGAATGGTATATCACTTCCCAAATTATATGACTTCACACCTACCAGATCAACCCATTTCAACACCTTTGCTAAATTCTGGAGAAAGATGTTAGACAGCCTTCTTTACTTTACCTCCATCCACAAAAATTAAAGATCTTTTGGAGGAATATTGTTCATTCATCCAGAACAGCTCCAGAGATTGTGATGCACTAAACCTCTTCTAATGCCTCACTGTGGCCCAACACTCTTACGGCACTAATTTATTTATTTATTTATTTATTTATTTTATTTACTATCTTTCTTTACATTAGCATGGAGCAAAGGTTGAGCACAATTATTGATTGGTTAGCAATGAGACAGTTTGATGCTAACCGTGCCATGATCTAAAATGTCACAGTAGACTACTAGATGATAACTTGTAAAGCTGGTAACTTATCTCTGATGTCTGATGAGGGACAGCAATAGCTCCCAGGTAAAGAATGAAACCAATGCCTGTGAGGCAACATAGCATTTCAGCGTTTGCCATATCAGCGTTGAATATTAATATATCCTCAGGGAGACATGAGATGGAAATGAAGAACACATTTCACACCATTTCCGCCACTTTCAATTCCCTAATGAAGTCTATAAATAGAAAATGAAAATCTTAAAGTCTTACAGTATTTACACATTTATGAGGTACACCCTAAAATGCTCAATATTAAGCGTGCCTGGTCAAAACATTCACTTATAAATTATGTAAGAATCAAAATGCAAAACATTATGTTGAGGGTACGTTTTGGCATTTTGACAAGAAGTCCATTAGTGAGACATGCATTGTGAATTTATTTGACTACAGGCTACATGGGATTGCCTGTACTGGATATCTTTAGGTGTAAAGAACGTCTCTGCAGAACATGTCATGTAGGTTCTATAACTATCAGTCTGTTATTATTCCAGTGACCTACATCCTGACAAGGGTAGTTCGCAGACAGATAAATAACATTTTCAGGGGAACATAAATGTCAAACACTGGATAGCATAAGATGAAACATAATGGAGTCTGATTATCTATCTTGCGTCTGTGATGATAGCGTGACTCAGAAGAACGACAGAGGGTGATTTGTTCATTTTCTACTGGGCGAAAAGCATCGCAAAACCTCTGTAGGTTATGTACAGGAAACAGAATTGAGTAGTTACCTACTTGGGTCTTCTAGTCCGAAACGTTCGTTCGTTTGTCACATGACACTATGCAGTGCAACAGATTCAAAAGAACGAACGACTCGGACTAGAAGACTCATGAGAAGAACCGCTCAATTCTGCTTCCTGCATAGCGTCGATGAGAGTCACGTGACAAAAGAACGAACAATTCGGACCAGAAGATATGAGAGGTGAGCTGCTCATTCTGTTTATTATAATATGTCCTTAGCTGCATTGTAATATATTAATGACTGGAACTATAGCCAAAATTTGTGTATGTAGACACGCTGGGGGTCTGTTTATTGAAAATAGAACATTTTATTGTATATCTGAAAAAAAAAACGAAATTTACTAACTGACTAAAAAAAAAAAAAAAAGATTTGTTCACTTTGATGTACGAGATTCAAGGAACCGAGTCACTAAAATGATCCAAACTTGCCATCACTAATAGTCTGGGGGGGGTCTGAATTTTATTCTCTCATTTTGTTACATATGTAGAAATCACAGTCACTAATGTAGAAGTTACTTGTATTAAGTTCTTTTTGTCTGTTTCATGTGTTACTTACATTCAGTGGGCCGAACCATAACCGTTAGTACTCTATTGCTTACATTTACAGCATTTGGCAGACACGCTTATCTCATTTTACATCTGAGCAGTTGAGGGTTAAGTGCCTTGCTCAAGGGTTTCAAGGGTTTGAATCTAGGTTCTTCTGATCAGTAGGCCAATGCCTTAATCACTGACCAACCACTGCCTCCTGCTTAACTTAAAAGTAATTTATTGATTACTTTTAACTTAAAAGTAATCAATAAATAATCTCTACTTGAATTACATTATAATTTTAATGAAATGTTATCATAGTTAAATAATTGGATTATATTTGTTAAATATATTGGTGTTTAGATGGGCTTATGGAATTAGTTTCTAGTTAAAGCTGATAAAAGTAAAAAACAAAAAAAAAATCTATACAGTATGTAAGCAAAACATTCATAACCAGAATTTTCAGAAATGAAATGTAAGGATCTTAACTGAACAGCAATGGCATTTATCGCAATCAGTTCATCAGGCATTAAAGTTTGTCACCTGGAACACTAGTTCAGTGTTCCATGTAAAAATGCATTCGAAAGCAGAGCTGAGACTCATATGAAGTTTCTGCAGTCCCACTCAACTACGTAAATCATGTTGGTGTCTTTAGTACATGGTTAACTCTTTTCCTACCCCGTGAATAGACGAAGCTTCATATAAATCGGACTTGGCAATGCATTTTTGTATTGAATGAGGGTTGGGGAATATGAGCAAGATCACTTTGTGCATTCGTGTACAGGGTGAGACTTTTCACAGTCAATGTTCAGAGCAGGAAAATTTATAATGACCGAGCCCTATGGTTTTTGTTAGTCTTCCGGCTGATCCCGTTGAGGGGTCACCACCGAGGAGCAACTGATCCCCATTCCTGAGACAATCTTCCCACTTTATTTAGGCTTCCAGTTGCTGGGGTTTGGGCGTTGGCTGGGAAACAAACCCAGGCCTTCCACATGGTACGCAAGAAACCTACCACTGAGCCACCAATGCTGACCAAGACCTACAGTACTTATATCAACTTTTAATTTTGACTTAAGACAGTCTTAAAAATTCCAACTATCCCTTTAAGATCAAAGGCAAATGATCAATATGTGTACAACCTCATAAAAGGGTAACGTTAGCTGTTATGGGAATAATAGAATAACAGAAACCAGACTGATGTTAAGAACGAACTACATCTGTTTAGTTCACTATACCATACACTATATATAAATAGCACTATACCATATAGTGTATATACATTAATAATAATAATAATAATAATAAGAAGAAGAAGAAGAAAAACAAAACTCTAAAGTATTTAGAACTAAACATTTATTTTACTACAATCATATAAAAAATAATAAAAAATATATAAAATATATAGATAAATATTCACCACATCAAAACATAATCATAAAAATTATTTTAAAAAGTATAAAAAAATAATAAAAATATATAAAATATATAGATAAATATTCACCACATCAAAACATTCATAAAAAACTATGAAAAAATGTATTTAAAGTTACAATTTGTTCATTAATTCATTTATTTAACAGATTTCCATTATAGATTATGTGGGGAAAAAAAGCATCATATCATTCACTCAACCCTGTTACCTGAACACATTCACCTGTTTTTGGAATATTTTGGAATATTCCTCAACAATCAACTAAATTTCTTGAGGATTGTGGGTAGAAGGAAACTAAGCTACAGTTAAGTAGTATTCAGTCCAAATGAACTACAATTAATCTAAAGGATTAGAATGTAATTAATGTTATTAGCCAGGATTTAGTCAACCATTTTGTGCATTTGTTAAAAAAAAAAAAAAAAAACATTAACCCTGTTACTCATTTAACCATTAATGTAAAATTGCTAAATGCAGCCTGCTAACAAAAATAACCATGTACAAATAAAGTGTTACTGACTTGTGAAATACATATTCGCACAATGGTAAAGAGGAATTTCAGACCCAGGGTGTGTGCACTGTAGGAAAACTCAGTGACCTATAATAACCATTAAAAAAGCCCGGTGCCATCTGTGGACTGAATCTCACATTCCAAGTTTAATAAGTAATCCACAACATAAGGAATCCTTTTGGAAAAACAGAGAAGAAGTTGGTTAGGCTATTTAAGACTTGTTTTCCTGTAAACTCTCAATTACAGTCTATGGACTGAGGCTGAACTGCAATCAGATGTGCTCTGTTTGTAATGGCACGGTGCTGCGTGTAAGATGGGTCGAGGACTTTTAAGTTCGCGTGTGCGTTTGAAGTCACCAAAGTCTGATTGAGAACAGTAGGGTTTGGAATAAATGAGGGCTTTGGAAACTTGCCAAGCATCAAAGTTACAGCGTCGTATTGAGCTGCAAAAGATACAGCGCACGCTGGAAAATTGGCAAACGGAAGACCTGTGTGTACAGAGTGAACATATGGAGTCGAGGAGGGTTTGGCACAGAGCGGGCAGGGTGACCCACTTTTTGCTTTTTTTTTTGTTTTGTTTTTTTTTCCCCTGGACAGCATGAGCCATAACAGACCTGTCAAAACACAGAACAAAAGTCGAGGGGATGATGTAAGCAAAGCACATGTTGTCCAAATTGAGGAGGTGTAAAATTTAGCTAGTTTAAAATATATCATCAGTCCCAGCTTACTGTACATCTTGGAAATATACTCTACGAGATATCATTAATAATTGCTCTTATACCACAACTTAAAAAAAATAAATAAATAAAATAAATTATATATATATAAACTAGTGAACTAGTTTTATATGTGTGTGTATTTGTTAATAAAAGAATAGACTAGAATTACATCTATGGTTCCCTGACTGAATACCATGAGTACAACTGCACTAGTCAAGAATTTACATAAGAGTTTGGGTATATTTTTATGACTTTTAATAAATATGTATGGTCTATGATAGTAAATAGTACAAATTTCATACTGGATTTATTTTAATTAGTAGTTTTTCTTCACTTTAAATGATGATTCTAAACAAACAGTTTAGAATTTAGTTAAAAAAAAAAAAAAGAACGGTCGACCAGCCAATTTAAAGAAAGCTAGTTCAGCTTCACACAGTCACCTTGCACTTTCAGGGTCCGGGTTCGATTCCCGTCTCTGTGTGCATGGAGTTTGCATGTTCTCCCCGTGCTTGGTGGGTTTCCTCCAGGTACTCCGGTTTCCTCCCACAGTCCAAAGAGGTTAGGTTAATTGGTGTTCCCAAATTGCCTGTAGTGTGTGAATGAGTGAGTGTGTGTGTCTGTGCCCTGCGATGGATTGGCGCCCTGTCCAGGTTGAACCCCTCCTCGTGCCCTAAGTCTCCTGGCATAGGCTCCAGGCCCCACGTGACCCTGAATATAGAATTAAGCGGTGTAGATGATGAGTGAGAGAGATAGTTCAGCTTCAACAGTCGTCAAAGAGAATCTTCAGTAATCACTTTATCCTATTCAATGACCTGGAGACTATTTTGTGAACACAGGGTACGTGATGCTGATGCATTGCACCTTCACACCTTGGCGCTATTTAAGCGTCACTAGCCAGACGTTACCGGAAACTGGAGAACCTGCAGGAAACCCACGTCATCACGTGAAACCCAGACCTTTCAGGTGCCAGCGTTACCCTGTACCCCCCTTCCATGCCATGCAAAAACAGTGCAGACAGTTTAAACTCTTAAAACATTTCATCACTGCATAGTTCCATATGTGTATACATCTTCACTCTTATTCTAGATCCCATCTATGAACAGATTTGTCCAAGCTTTTGGCGTGCGCTGTCCTGTATATTTCACTAGTTCAGATTTCAAAATATAACACACAAATTGAAGTGGCATGAAAATGAAAAACACCTGCTCCTGATTTCAAGCGAGAGGACGAGAGAGAATGGATTCTTTGTCTGCACAGTTTGACTGAGGACAATCTCGCTGGATCGTGTCTCCGCTCGTTGGGTTCGCCGAGGAGTTTCGTTTGTTGCAATTCTACACCACTTCATGAATGGTTAATGACATCAGTATGACAGCACAACAATTTCCATATGGAGCTTGGAAGCATCTTCGTTTCCCTGGGAATGCTAAATGTTGCACCGTCGGCCAAATCTATATTAAAGAAATATATTTCTGCCTTGTATTTTACATTTACATTTAGACATTCGGCAGACGCCAAATGGTTTCAATTGCTTTGAAGTTTCCATTATTCGACATGTCCATGAAAAAAGTGCACTAGTAGGAAGAAATTTTTACTTACTTACGCCGAATTTTAAAAACATTGAGGAAAAGGGAAACGTATTAAATACACAACCCAAAAAAAAACAAAACAATTGGATTTAATCGTGATGTGTCCATAGTTCAGCTTCCAAGCTCCTTATTTCTACAGATTGTTTACATTTAAGAACCTGCTGATGCATCCTATCATATCATGTATAGAACAATTCTATCTGGTAAGCAGTAAAAAAAAAAGAAAAAAAAAGTGAGTCATGTGTATCCGCGGCTCTGCTTGTAAAGTCCTTGCCCAAGGATCACCAAGCAGGAGGACTTGATTGACAGGAGACAAATTGCTATATTTGCTCCGAGTGATGTCTTGACTTTGCCGGCACTGAACGTCTGAACAGCGCCGAACGTTTCCTGCTTTGAATAATGCATAAATTAGGGCTTGTCTGGAATCTTTACCTAAAAAGGCTGCAATTAAATCGCCATCGCGAAAAAAGCGCGCATGCTAGCAGGCGACTCTGTATGATGAAATCCGAATCTCAGTGCACTTACTCAGTCATCACATACTGACATTTTCCGTCCATATATTTGCCCCGTGCATGCGTTACATCACCGGAGCCATTCTGCGCCCTTTGTCGCGAGGACGGGAGCAGGAGTTTCACTTCAATGCAACGCCGGAGCTCTGAGCAGCCAAGCAGTGATGGCAAACCAGGAGAGAAAGTGGCGTCGCATTGTGATCTCCTCCTCCTCCTCCTCCTCCTCCTCCTCCTCCCCTCCCACACTCTTCTCCTGATCCCTACAGCAGACGGATAACAGCGCAGCCACAGACGGGCAGCTGAGGACACGGAATGAGACTGGAATACAAGGAAGAACTTCAGAGCTGAGGGAGCGTTTTCTACTCAGGCACTTTGCAGGCTATTATGTCTGGTGTGTAAATCTAACTCTGTCTCGTGTTCTCGTTTTTGGCTTCTCGCTCATCCGCCGAGCCAAGACATGAAGGAGACTGATTTAGGTCAGCATGTCTGGCTGGCTGAGCGCTCTGCACTCTCTCAGTGGCAGCTTCATTCGACTGACTTTTTTGGGTTCATCTCGCTGAGCTCCACACGAAGACCAAGCAAAACCAGAACCAGAACCAGAACCAGAAGCAGAAGCAGAAGCAGGACCGGCCCGTGCACACACAGGCCTGGCTAAACCGGTCGCCGACGGAAAAAAATAAAAGGCGACACAGCACAAGTTCTTCTGCGGCTCCAGCATCCTCTCTTTGTCCGAATGCAGCTTTCGTTCCCCTACAGGTCCCCAAAAACTAGTCCGTATTCTTTGTTCCACCTCCGAGATGGAGCGTAATTCCGAGTTTACGAGTGCCGTTTTGCTCCACCGTCCCAGTTCTCAGCCGTTTCACCAGGAGGAAATTAGCCCACTTTGATGGAGAATGGAAAGAAACAGAGCACTTTGGGAGAAAAGTGTGCGAGTGGCAGCAGTACGCTCCTCTGCCTCCTCTGTCTGCAGTCGTCTGCTTGTGTCGCACTGCGTCTGAGAGAAGGAAGGGGGAAAAAGCTCAGCGTCTCGGCACACTCGTGAAAAACCAGCTCCGTGACACAGCAATCAGCTGACCCGCTTTGTCATCATTATCGGTCCACGCAAACCGAAAAGGGGATGCTGGGAAGTTTTTCGGGGTGTGGCGCCACCTGACTACTCCCTCTCGGTTTTTTTTTATTTTTTTTTATAATGGTTGTAATGGTGATGTTTGAATGTGGCTGTTTATTGCTCTTTGTTTCCTAATTTTTCTTACCTGTTTTGTGCTCATGTCTTTCTTACTTTAAAGCTTTCTACAAAATATACCACCGAACTGTATCCTGAGCTGCATCTGAACCTGTACGGTGTTTGAAAAAAAGGGGGGGGGGGTGCAAAAACCTCCGAAACCTCACCTCAGAGATAACAACATGTTTTGTTCCACATCTGGATGTGCACATCTGCATTCCGGAGATTCGAGTTAATCGTTCATCTACTTAGTGCAGAAGAAATTGTTCTTTCTCTACAGCAGGAGTGAATGAAAACACAAAATCCTCCAAAGATAAAAATATATAAGCTGCTTAAATAAAACATTTTGATCGTTTTTTTTTCTCTGCTGATCTCCCTTAATAATTTACACCATATTATTATTTTCTTCTTCTTTGCCTTCTATTCCTTTACCCACCTTTACCTCTCAAAAAAAGGTCGAAGCGTTAAATCTTCCTGCTGCAGGTTGATTGACGTGAAACACAACCACATCTTAATCACCCAGACTGAGACGCTGAACGAAGCTAACACGACGCCCGGAACAAAAGAGGAAAGTGTTAAACATGCAGCACGAGTAATCACGGTGCTCTAAGAGCAGTAATTTCAAAGCATCATTTCCTGCTGAGGCCATTTCCCGTACAGTGGCCATTTAATTTTCCATTACTTTCCTGATACTGTTGATTGCTTTTCCTTTCCCATTCTGTTCCCAACTCAAGCTTACAGCAACACACTGACTCTTGAAGGATGATGGCAAAACCAATCCTGAGCTAGAACATACAGTATGGTTTATGGAGTCTAATATATACTAATATGATAGCAGATGAGCAAAAGAAACTTGTTAGAAAGCTACATAAACAGGCCACTTTTTCTTTCTGCCTGCTTTCTGGAGAGGTACAGTGTGTACAATAAATCAGGAATATATAAAGGCAGCGGAAAAGCAATGTGACACACATAGGAGGTGGGACTGGAGCCGTCACAACCTGATGATTATTTTCCAAGAACACCATTTAGACCCAGGCATATACATTTTCATTAATTAAAAGCAATTAAAGAACAACATGTCATACTTTTTGTCCATTAGTGGTTGTTTTTAATTTGGGGAAAATCCACAAAGCAAATATGACAGATTTACATATTTCAATAAATGGTACCCTAGATTGGCAAGGTAACTTTACCAACTTCACTTTTCAAAATAAACATTTTGAAAAAATGAATAAAAAAGGACACACACACACAAAAAAAAAAAAAACAGGCTTGGAAAAAATCTTAAAATTATGAAATTACAAGTACTTCAACAGTGCCCTATAAAGGACTTACCGCCCCTAAACATTTAATCAAAAATGTCCCTTTAAATAAGCAAAATAACCATAATAACTATATCTATACAAAGAAAACATCCCCCTTTTTATGTATGTATGTATGTATTTATTTATTTATTTAAAACACTACACATACTATACATTACATATTACTATATAAACAATAATTAGTATGTTCAAACAGGCATAATAATAATAATAATAATAATAATAATAATAATAATAATAAATAATAATAATAATAATCTAAGTCTAAACTTAATCCAAACTTTCTAATCCACTTGAACGCATTGTGGTATTACGCAGTATATAATTTTTTTTTCATTCTATTATGTATTTTAATACTATTGAAATATCAGTTACATTCATGATTTATTTGTTGACTATACATCACTATCAACTTACAGACTAAAAAATAGAGTTACATCCACAAGTAGGCTCGACAAACAAAAATCTGATATCATAAAGCCTTCCTTCAGTGCTGATCAGCAGTATGACTACACACGTATTCCTTTGACAAATTCAAACTTGGGTCTCAGACAGTCTTAAGGTCTTTAATGATCTGTGTTGAAGCAGCTGAACAAAGCACATATTGTTAGTTCGTCTGCAGGAATACAGGATATCTTGGCGTAATCGTTTGGAATCGTCTGGGGATATAGAGTGCGTTAGCAAATGCCCATAGTCCATTGTTCAGTAACAACCCATACCTTCAAACCATCAGTTACTGATCTAAAGGAATGCGTTCAAGTAAATAACCCGAAAGACAATTTCAGAGAAGTATTGTGTACGTTTATTCCTAATGCATGCCAAAGCAAAATGACTACCCTGGTTGAGGACACAAGTCTATCTAAAAGTGGCAAATATGATGTAAATAGGAGTGGTGTTCAAGTCAAACTGAGACTTTTGATTGTGCAGGAACACACTTATGAGAGTAAAAAAAAAACTCTTTATTTCTCTATATAATCCCCTGCTACACTAATGCACTTATTGGGTAGAAACGCTGGCCTCCCAGGAACTCCTTTAATGGCCCAAATGTGGAAATGGCATAGAGTATACATATAATATGGATGTACAACCTTTTCACACCATTTAATTTCATCACGATTCCTGACGTAACTGTTGCTATTACTGAAGGAATGTATTCTGTTAATGTGGTACTAAGGTTACTTTAGTATTTATAGTATATTGTGTACAGTGGTACAAATTAATATTGGGTGTCAAAAATCACCTATAAAGATTATTATGAAAGTCATTCAGGGTGGATTTGTCCTTTAAAAGACCTCAGTAAAAGTTACAGTATCTCAAGGATAAAACTGGTGAAGCCATGTGTTATCGGGAAGAATGCCAGTAAATAGCAAGTTTGCCATATCGTGTGAAATGAGGTATTGTCATTGTGAAGCATGTAAATCTGTAAGCTTTTGACTTTCGCAATTCAAAAAGAGTGAAAAATTAAGTCCAAGATGGTCTATGGGCATTGTGGCTGATTTATCACCAAGCTGAGAAGTGCACCTTGGGGAGAGATAAGCGATCAGCCATTGGCTCCTGAACTTCTGTCCTTACATCTGTCCTCTGCTCACAGGGGAACACAAACTGCTGAGCTGAACAAATGGATGCCCCTGGCAAACGAAGTGAGGTTTGAGTGACCTTCTGAGTGAAGCGAGAGCCAAAAAACTTCTGTTTTGGAGGAGGGAATGGAAAGTCCTCTTATGACGTCTGGGAAAAACTTGATTTAAAAGTGACCCCAGGCTAAGATGACATGTGGCGGCCGTGCAAAGCGGTAACTTGTGCAGATGTACAGATACTGGACAAGAGCTGGAGTCAATGTATATGTCAGACATGAAGATGAGGGGAGAAAAACAAAATCTCAGCTATTTTGACTGTTGGATGACTCGTTGGAAAAGGTTGTGAGTAAAAGCACATGCACACACATATACCGGACATATACATACACAAACACACAAAGGACCCATTGTAGTGGCAAAAGGTTAGTAATATTAGACAAGTATCGAGGAAGCTGGTTTCGATTAGAGAAAGGGATTACAATGCACCACTTTACCAGACCACATACTCCAAAACACACAGGAAAGAATATCTACTGACTTTTTCACACAGCATCTACATGATCTAGCAGGTCTATTTAAAGAAGCTTCATGCAGTACGATAACGCTCAATAAAGTCGCATTCGATTATTTATACAGTAAAGAGCATTTAAACATAACACCAGTGGGCAAAGTGCTGAAGGGACAAAAAAAAAAAAAAAAAGCATCTTCCATCAGGGAAGACATTGAGAGGTTTCGTCTGCAAGGTTGAGGGCGTTTCCAGTAGTGCAGTCACACTAAACTTATTAAATAGTGTGTGAAGAGAGAAGAGCAAGGGTTGCTATGGTAACTCAGGGCAAGCGAGAGAAGCACGTTTTGGATAGTGCTGTGATAAAATGCACTGGATAATCAAACCTGGAGGGGGTGAAACATTTGTTTAGATTCCACAGAAGACAATTGTTCAATTTTACACTTTAAACAACTGTATTTTACTTGTTTAAACAAATGCCAGGGTTGTGCCAAGTGTACACACCTCTCATTTTCTCTGTATGCACGATAAGCGTTGTATTCAGTTGGTCTATCTATCTATCTATCTATCTATCTATCTATCTATCTATCTATCTATCTATCTATCTAGAGTTTGCATTGCATATAAATAGAGATTAGATATCATTTATTTATTAATATATAATATAATTTAATATACAGTATATTAAATCATATTATGTATTAATAAATAAATGATATCTAATCTCTGTTTATATGCAATGCAAAAGATAGATAGACGTATAGAAGAGAGTAAGTAATAAAGTAAATAAATAAATAAATAAATAAATAAATAAATCTTCCTTGCGCTGGATATTTAATTCTGTTTTTTATTTTCTTCCTGAGATCCAATTTCTTGCTGAACCCATTTCATAATTAAAATTTCTAATTAAAATTTTCATAATTAAAGTATCTCTTCCTCTACCCCTTCCCAGTTCGAGCCCCAGCTCTACCAGGTTGCTGCTGTTGGGCCCTTGAGCAAGGCCCTTAACCCTGTCTGCTGCGCTCTGACCCCTGCCTATTAACAAAACTGGGATATGCAAAGATTTATTTAATTCCACTGTGCAGTAATGTATATGTGACGAATAAAGGCTGAACGTTCCTATATAATAACTCTGCTTCCTGCTATTCAATTACCAAGTTCCTAATGAAGGATAGGTGACACCCACAGAAGGCTACAGAGTGTTTACAGAGATGACAGACAAGAGCAATGTGCACAAATGGATGAAGTTGTTTATAGAAGGGGAAATCATCACTGAAGCCAAATCAAGCAGTAAGGGATGATCAACTGCTACCACTGTTATGAAATATAACGCTGCACAGCAAAATTTTACCAAAGATGATTCGAGAGTTGCGTTCAGTAATGGTGCAAATGGATGGAGACTATGTTGAGTAGCACCTTTGTCTGGAAGAAGAGTTACTCTGCCAACATGTGCAATTTAAATAACCGGTTTACATATGAGAAATTAATTGCTACTTTTAGTACGACCTTTGTATTATTATTATTATTGTTGTTGTTGTTGTTGTTGTTATTATTATTATTATTACTGGTATTGTTATTATTATTATTGTTGTTGTTGTTGTTGTTGTTATTATTATTATTATTACTGGTATTGTTATTATTATTATTATTATTGTTGTTGTTGTTGTTGTTGTTGTTGTTGTTGTTGTTTTTTGTAAAAAATATTCAGATTCGGTCTGGAACTTCTCATGCAGTCAGCAAAATAAAATAAAATTGATTAATTCCTCAGCGCAGGCCTAACCTGACTGTATTTTATGCAACTGCTGAGCTTGTAAAATGTTTGTTGACAGAGCTTTAGGGCAAGCAGCTGCCTGAGTGCTTAATCCACAGAACGACGTAGTTGTTTCAAAAGGCGCTGAATACTTGCTGAAGGTAATTTGGCAAATATGTTAACAGGATGTCTTGAGGAGATGTTCCAAAACTAACACCCTGAAACATTAACTGTCATGATGTTGTAGCTTGGTTTAAACATGGATATTGTAAACAATGGCTGGAACAACGAAATTTCGACATTTTCAAAAAATTTTTGAATTTTGAAATTAGAATGGTTAGAATGCTGCAGAGCTACAGTAAGTGCTATATCTTGATGATTTCCTTGAGGGACAGGCAGACATGTTGCTCAGCTTCTGGCACCAAAACTATGTGCCAGATGCTGGATAAATCATTTTTCTTGTAGGCACATATTGCTGCTTAGAAACCATTTTACTTTTTTTCACATAAACACAAAGAAGCAACACTGACTACACTGAAAAATATTAAATAATGCACCAACCAGTGGCAGAAAGTCCCAAATTCCAGACTTTTCATTAGAAATGTACCAGTGTAGTGTATCTTGACACATGATGATGGTCTTCTTTGACATCCTCTTGGATTCAGCAAGTGTTATAGAGGATCTGGTCTAGAGACAGATTTTTATCATCATTGTTATGCATCACTGGGAACAATGGCTGAGTAGTAAAATCAAAAAGCCAAACACAATGCTAATGTGCAAAGTGGAAGTCCAATAGATAATTAGACACACAATAACTGGACAATGATAAGATCCAAAAATGCCCTATGATAGTACCACGTTATATTTATTGTATTAAATATTTATTGTACATGTTCTCACAGCTTAAGCATCTCCTGGCATCCTGTTTGTGTAAAGGTTTCCTCCACATTCTCCAGTTTCCTTCCACCTCCCGTAATCAGTGAGATGTTTTAAAAGCTCTTAATTGCCTCGAGTCATGATTAACCGCTGTCCCATCCTGGGTGTATTCAAGCCTTATACCCACTGTTCCTGCTATAACCTCTGAATCCACTACCACCGTGATCAGGATAAAGTGCTTACTGAAGGTGAGTAAGTATAGTGTAATTGTGTAGCTTTGTGTAGAATGCTATCACATTGTGCTATAGGGTATATAGGTACTATGTGTAATCTCCTGAACTGAACAGATCCCCAAAGCTAAAAAGTTCAATTATAAACCTTAAGTATGTTTTATAGCGGCAACGTATGTCCTTAAAGCTCCTACAAGTTTAATGCAAACTGAACTATGAGGTCAGGGTCAAGTTTATTGTAAAACAATTTTAATGAATGGTACAGTTAAGGCTGTAGGTTACTGGGTTTCTGATCAGAAGGTTGGGGGTTCGAGCCCTAGCACCTCCAGGTTGCCACTTTTGAGACTTGCGCAATCTTCTCTGCTCCAGGGTCTCTGTATTCTGCTTGACCTTGCGTTCTCACCCCAGCTTCCTAATTGGGTATGTTAAAAAAAAAAAAAATATAT
>JAAGKR010009206.1:0-12140 GCA_011419295.1 Clarias macrocephalus | reverse complement strand
TATATATATATATATATATATATATATATATATATATATATATATTTCACTGTGCTGTAAGGTACTTCTGACAAATAACTGAATATTCTTCTTCTTATTATTATTAATAGTAGTAGAAGTAGTACAGTTTTTGAAAAACAAATTAATATCAATTCCTGGCTATTATTCTATTATCCAGACTACACCTACAGTATGCATTCCATCTAGAACACACACCTATGCATCAGGTCCTGGATGGCAGTGCTTATAGGCCGCCTTTTCCCCCCTTGGGTGGGAGGGGGGATTATTGATGCTAGGATTTGATCCCAATATCTTTAATAACAATGGATTTCATATTCCATTTTGACGAATGCTGAAGGCTGTTTTACGGTATGAGTTTAGACTTCACACACACCCCACACCTCCCACCCAAGTGTATTTGTGCATCTACACTTTTATATATATGTTTACAGGATGATGTCAATAAGCTTGGATTTAAAAACACCTAGGCTGAGGCACTTGCTTAGAGATGCCAGGCGGAATCGATTATACATCTGAAAAGATTTTCAACCTGTTTACTGCGCCTGACGGATCTAAGAAAACACTCTCCTCTAAATGCATTACGTAATGCATATGCACATATATGTCTCTCTCTCTCTCTCTCTCTCTCTCTCAGATTAAATCATGTCTCTATAGGCTCTTTGTAAGAGCCTTCATTGGCTCTACCGCGACATCTAGTGGAGAAAATCGCGTTTTTGAATCGAGTCCAGAAGATTACGAACCTAGATTTAAGAGCTTTTTCTTGATTTTGTGGTTCATCAGTGTTTTCAGACTGCAGCATTCTGGTTAGGTGATGTTGTAAACACTCCTATTCATAGTCTACTGCATGGATAAATAGTAGACTATGTCTAAACTAGATGTGGCACATGGGTATGGTGTTTACTTCAATAGGTTTGTATATTATTTTAACAAACTTCATCAAATTTTGGGGAGATAAAGTTATGTTATGTACTATGAGCGCACATGCCTTCTTCTCCAGAGTAGTGAACATTACAGCTGATCATAACATAAAACACAAAAATAACTGGAAATACAAATAATAAAAATAAACAATAATAAGGGTTGTATTCTTAATTAATGGGATTGCAATAAAGTGTTTATTAAGGTATATTACCCCATATATAAAACATTAGTAAAAAGCATAAACAAGTATAATAAATAAATAAATAAATAAATAAATAAATAACATTGTTAATAAGTGAAAGGAAGGTGACCCAAACAAAAACTGGTCGTACTCGTCTATCACTTAAATGTCTTCTGATCCTGTCTTTGGAAAAGGAAAAAAAGGGGGGGGGTGAAAAAAACATGTACCTTTAAAACCAATTTTTGCAGTGTAGACAGGAATGAGGTCAGACATAAAGCTCCTCATTGCACGCGCCGATTATTATTAGATACTATATTCAGCCAATGTGCGTTAGGGGGCGTGTTTTCGGGCACAGACAGGCTAGCGACAGCAGCCGATTGGCTGATTCCTCTCGCCGTGCCACTGTGGGGAGGATAAAGCCGAGCGGAGGCGCCGAGCTGAAAATCTTGAAGTTGTGATCGGTGAAAGAAAGATCCGGACTATGAAAGAGCGCAGTGGCTCAAACCTGCCGCATGGTGCTGAGACGAAGCATGCCGAAGAGTTTTCTCTCTTTCCAATAAAGTTATTATTTTTGCTTCTTAACCTGCTTTGCATTCAGAGCGGCTCTGGGCTCATTTTCAGTCGCACTGGCAGCTGAGTACTGACAATTTTTATTATTATTATTATTATTTATTTTATTTTTTTTTTGAAGACATTTCCGAAACTTCCCTATAATCTCCAAAAAGAAACACAAGGACAAACAACGCGCCTGTAACTTTTTTTTGTGAGTGTCTCCACGCGCTTTTACGCACTTCCCTGAAGCGTGGAAGACCGGACATTCGAACTGTAACGAGATTTTATTATTTCACCAGCAGGATTTTTTTTTTTTTTTTTTTTTACTGAATGGTTATGGTGGCGAACAATCCAGACCTGCCGCCTATCGACTGTGCCGACTCCGGTGAGATGGAGGCGGACGCGGACGCATCGCGCACCCCGGGCTCCCCGCACGCCACCGGGGACGTGGCGTGGTGCAAGACGCCCACCGGCCACATCAAGCGGCCTATGAACGCGTTCATGGTGTGGTCACAGATCGAGCGGCGCAAGATCATGGAGCAGTCCCCTGACATGCACAACGCGGAGATCTCCAAGCGGCTGGGGAAGCGCTGGAAGCTCCTGCGAGACTGCGACAAGATCCCGTTCATCCGCGAGGCCGAGCGCCTCAGACTCAAACACATGGCAGACTATCCGGACTACAAGTACCGGCCGAGGAAGAAGGTCAAAACGTCTGCTGGTGCATGCAAAGCCGGCGGGGAGAAAGCAGACAAGGGGGTCAGCGCTGGCGGGAAACCGTCATCCAAAAAAAGCCACGGCTCTAATAAATCTCCTGGTCGGACGCACAAGAAGTCTGGCTCCCTCGACGGCGTCGGCGACGCGCTCTACAAGCCGAGGGCAGCGTCTTCTGCGAAGCAGATCCCGGACAAGCCCGCGAAGCGCGGATCGGAAAGCCTCGCCCCCTCCGCCGCCGTGCCCGCGAGCCCGACCCTGAGCAGCTCGGCGGAGTGCGCGGAGCCGGCGAGCCTCTACGATGACGCGGGGACGCGCTTCAAGCACGCCCGCGCCTCATCGCCGACCCCGTCCGCCTCGCACTCCTCCTCTTCCTCCTCCTCGCACTCCTCCGACGAGGAGTTTGAAGACGACCCGCTGGACTTCGACCCCAGTCCCGGCGGCTTTAGCGGCGGATTCGGTAGCGACACGTGCCTGGACCGGGACTTGGACTTCGGCTTTGAGTCGGGCTCCGGCTCGCACTTCGAGTTCCCGGACTACTGCACACCCGAGGTGAGCGAGATGATCTCGGGGGACTGGCTCGAGTCCACCATTTCTAACCTGGTGTTCACGTATTGAGCCCAGATTTTTTTTTCTTTCTTTCTTTCAAAAAAAAAAAAAAGACTTTTATTAAAAGGCGTTGAAGAGGAAAAAAAAATAAATCTCATGCGTCCTGCGACGCGACAGAACGACGCGATTCCCACCTGTTTCATATTAAAACGCTGTGGGTGCTCACACGCAGATGATGAAAAACATAATTACTGAAAAAGGAAAGAGGGGAAAAGAAACAATGCTCCTTTTGGAAGAGGAGGAGGAGGAGGATGAGGAGGAGGGATGCTAGAAGAAGTTGTCGGTGCGAGCAGGAAGAGCTCAGAAGTTGCACGGAGACGAGTGGAGGCTGAGATCGTGAGATTTTTTTTTTCTAATCAATAAACTGAGCTCCTAAATGACCTGAAGCGCATGACGAGGACGGTTTTGCCAGTGAAGTGCAAAGCCGTATCGGTTTTTAAGAAGAACTAAAAAAAAAAAAAAAAAAATTTCAAAACTATCACCAGCTTTTTTCCTGTTAACGAGATGTCAGGTGTTTAAGCGCAACTCAGACGGTTCAGCTTTTTGTTTTACTTACACTACAGATCAGGACCAAAATTCGTCCGAGAAGCGTCTCTCTCTCTCTCTCTCTCTCTCTCTCTCTCTCTCTAGCTTGCCTTTTTTATTTGAACCTACCCCCCTTGTCAATCCCTCCTTTATAACCCATTTGTGCTCAGAACAAACACTTTTATACAATGTAGGCTATTTATAATGCTCCAAATGTTTGCATTTTTTCCCTTTTGTGTGTTTTCAGACAAAAAAAAAAAAAAGAAAGAAAGATGAAAGCTGTTGTTACAGTATAATCTTGTTGCTAACCAGCATCTTTAAAATGACATCATACTAATTGGTGGCTATTGATTGCCAGTCACTGTGTCTGGTAAAGCTCCTCTCTCTCTCTCTCTCTCTCTCTCTCTCTCTCTCTCTCTCTCTCTCTCTCGCTTTCTCTCCAGTACACCAGTCTGTCTTGTCGTGTAGCCTCCAGATGCAACATGTACGTCTCTGTTTTTCTCAAGGGCTAGAAACTGCATCGTGTCATTTTAATGGACGGGAGACGAATTGTTGCTGTTATTTTCTACGTGTATTTTTGTACAATTAAGAATTTTTTGTCTCGCAAACAAACAAAAACAAACAAACAAACAACCTGTTTACAGTGTCGATCTGCAGCTTTCTTTAAGACACACTCACAATTTCTCAACCAGCCATGCAAATGAGACTGTATGTAGCGGAAGCATCAGTGTCCTTATGGGAAATACTGTTTCCTTTTTTTGTGCTTTAATCAGTGAATCTGTCATTTTTCAAAAAAAAAAAAAAAAAAACACAAAAAAAACAAAAACAAAAACCACTGGATGTAATTTGAACACGCTCGAAAATGCCTATATGATTTCATGAAGTAATGCTTTCACTCCTAAATGTTACAAGGATATTTAATCTTTTTCTACTTGTTGGCTAAATGTAGCTAATCGTTTTTAGTATGTTACGGCATGGCGACTAGCATTTCGTATTTTTTATTAAAAATTCAGGTTCACGTAGAGCTGTTGTGTTTAAGACAAAAGGATCAACGTGAAATTTTTTTAAGTGTACATTGATTGTATAATAAAGTAAAAAAGACTGTGTGCTTGTGCGGCAAAATCCTGCCCCACCAGGCGCTTTGAACATATATCTTTATACGTCCCTATGTTTAAAGTTGTTGTTCATGACTTTTTTGGGATAAATAGGCCTATATACATTTTAATATCGTTTCATTTTGTGCAATATGCTGTGTACAATATTGTTTTGTCTTGCCATACCATATCACGTTTGAGTAGAGAATTCAAAGCCAGCCAATTGTGTCAAGTCACTGCCTGTCAGACCTCTGTACAAAAATTAAAAAAAAAAAAAAAAATCTTTTTTCCAGAAGGAAATAAAATCAGCTGGAACTGAACTTCTCTTGCTTCGTCTCTGTGTTTTCACAGGAACCTCATATTATCTACATAAGTGGTTAAAGCTTGCTTATCTTATCACACAGTCGTTAGCGTGTGCATATGTATATCACAACATGTCAATACATGAATTGATTCCAATTTGTTTATTTAAAAAATGACATGCATATCAGTCAGCACAATCATATGGCAATATTGTTTAATATAGGATCCTGGTTGTGATCAGGGGAAAAGGGGCGTGGTCTGCACCAGATCCACACTAATCCTATTAAATCATTGATCCACTCCTGCAGCTTGAATGTAAACAAACACGATTACCTTAAATCCATATAAGTGTTATAATTATAAATGTAATCAGTGTTGATGGGTAATAATCCACAAGCAAGCACATGTTCAGACCATGACTTCAGAATCAAACAAAATATAATATTACACTCACAAAGGCTTAAACTTGGTATTTGCACCATTAACACAGACAACATAAAGCAGACAAAGAATTAAATGGGTGCAGAGTCGGATAAAACAGAAAGGATTCAACATAATGAATAATAATAATATTAGGTACACCTGATTTTGTTCATAAAAAGAAAAATCATAAGTCAGCTCCAGTGAAGCCGTGAGCAGATCAGGTTTCTGTAGAGAAGCAAAATAGCAATTCTAATTACCTTCGAGTCATCAGACAGGACCATTAGGGTTGGCAGGACAAGGTAATGGACATATTGTGAAAAGACAGTTCAGACAGTGTGTGTGTGTGTGTGTGTGTGTGTGTGTGTGTGTGTGTGTGTGTGTGTGTGTGTGTGTGTGTGTGTGGTGAGGAGGGAGACAAGACCCACGAGAGCGTCTCAACCCAGAGGCAAGTATATAAGAGACTGTTTTTTTTTTTTCTTCAGGGGGCCGGGTGGCATTGAAGGGAAATGGGTGTCGAAAAATGTATTCCCTCTCTTGAGAGTTAGGATCAGGCCAGGCATCAAGATGGAAAGCAAGATTTTTTGGAGGAAATTGACATTCTGGCTGGAGAGAATTAATAATCTGATAATATTACTCCAACTAGATATAATAGATAAATAAATGGAATTATATCTACCCTTTGAAATGAATCAGTTTTAATGGCTAATTCTGCCTCCAAACTTCAAGACACACCTCCTACTGTAATGAGAAATAAATGAATATATTTAATCTTAAATAGGAAGAAAAATGTACTAATACTCTATTATAGATTTTTCTCCCACATGCTGCATTAAATTCCTTGGTATACTAGATAGTGTATCGACTCCACTCGGGATGGCACCAATTTATTGCAGGGCATAATGCACACACATTTTTTACTTATTTTTTACTTAAACACACTTATTTACTAGTATGGGTAATAAATGCATTGCCAGTCCACACCTCAGTATTTGAGACCCTTGAGGAGATCCTCAGACTCTAGACACACAGTAGCCTCATTGCTCCAGGTTCAAATCCTTAGCTTGGGGTAACTGTATGTGGAGTTTTGCTTGTTCTTGGTGTTGGTGTGCTGGAGGTCAAAGAGGCAGTGTATGTGAATGTGTGTGGATGATGTCCAGTGGTGGACTGGCTTGTGATTCAGTGTGTGTTTCACACCTTTCACCCAGGATGTGATTCGGATTAACTGAGATCCCGACAAGGACTGCCATAGCTGAATGAATGAATTGTGATCCAGTGTGTGATGAACTACAGGTCATGTAAATGTAGAGGCAGCTGCATCGTATTTATTTTGCCTTGCTTGAATCATCGTCGTCATTGTCGATGCTGTTTTATCGTGGATACAGGGTCTGGGAGGGCATGGAGATCTAGTGGGAGGAAACCCACCAAGCATGGGGAGAACATCCACACAGAGGTGGCAGTCGTAAAGCCCAAAATATGGTATTGGTGCTAAAAAAAGTGTCTCAACTGGGTGAAAAAAGTGAATTTTCAGATAGGATCATTAAATAACACTTAATGCTCCTTATCTCCCGATTTTTTGTAAATAGATTTATATTTTTATCAGATAAAAAAAAAGACATCTGTTAAATACTGTACAATTTCATGCTATTTTATGTAGCGTCCATAACGTTTTAAAATTAAAATATTTCAATGATCTTAACTGTCATTCAGATAAACCTTGACCGATTTAGATTTCACATGAAAGACATAAACCTGAAGAAGAGCGTTACTCTAAAATGCCAAATTGTTAAGATGTCGAAACATGAATTTGACATGGATATGGACACTACAGATTTTACGCTTCTTCAGCTTTTACCAAAAACAAAACTATTTAAGCAAAATATTTTTTACACCAATTTTAGAATCAATACTCAAAGAAATATGAATAATTTGTATTTTAAATGATTATTGTTTGAAGCGAGACAGTATAACCCTGGAAAATGCTCATTTTGGGGGCACATATAAAATCATCTCTACAGAACAACTAAAGGTTAGAAATATTTAGGGGAGCAAAATTGTTCACTTCCACGTTGCATAAACTTTAGAAGTAGCTTATCTGGCACATGCATTTTCTGTATTATATGTCTAATATAAAAATAATGAAATCAGCACCAAAACTGTGTTTCGGCCGTAACCTCTACACCACAGTGCCTCCTGTTTTGCTTCAATTATATTGATAGTTTATTTATACATATATACTTTAAAAATATATATATATTTTAAAATCTAATTTATACATTAAGACCTTATTTATTGTATGTTTTCCCCTCAACACTTGTGCAGCATGCTAAGGTAAATCATTCTTCTTTACAGGTTATTTCTTACAGAAAGAGCCACATGTTTTAGGGATATTGAGTTTCTCATAGCAGTTGATTTTGATGAACACGTCACAGGTCACAGGTTGGTGTCGGTGCTGTACAGGCGGTGTTGCGGGAGGCAGCTGATTGTTTCAAATAAAACTTCCGGAGAAACTGGGCGAGACGAGTGGGCGTGGCTACGAGTAAAGCGGGGGGCGTGTCTAAAGGGCTGCGCTCACACGTGCAGACAAAGAGCCGCCGCTACATTACCAAGGAAACCTCCAAAAACGCAGGAAGTTTGTTTTGCTGTTTAATGTGGAAGCGGGACGGAAAACTGCAGCAAATCTACCAGTGGATTTTACTCTCGTATTCGGGACGATATGATCCACTTTGGATGTGTTTTAATAGGAGAGAAGAAGTGCACTGGATGTTAGAGGAACTTTTTTCTTTCTTCTTTTTCTTTCTTTCTTTCTTTTTTTTAAATTTTTTTCCGAGGATGGCGCTCCCAAAGTTGCGCACAAAGCAGAGATGATTTCCTTTGTTCGGCTGGAGCTTTGTGTGTGTGTGTGTATGTATGTATGTGTGTGTGTGTGTGTGTGTGTGTGTGTGTATGTATGTGTGTGAGAAGAGAGAGAGAGAAAAAGTGGGATTTATATATTTATTTATTTGTCTCATCAAGTGTGAGTTTAGATGATCTCCTTTGTTTTAAATGGGAATATCACGAGGATTTATTTGATCTTGATCATTTTTTTGAAGCTTGCATTTATTTATTTATTTATTTATTTATTTACTCACACTCTGGGATTAAATTTGGACTAAATAACAAGTAATAAACTGGACTGGAAAGATGGACCCCCCCACACACCCCCCCATCCCTGGTTTTAAATCATTAACTTCAGAAGCAACAGGTTGTTTTGATTGATTGACGTTTCACTTTGAGAAGTTTTTATTTTTATTTTTATTTTTTGTAACATAAACTGTAAACATGTAACAATTAAAACTTTAGACAAAATCAACATCGAACACTTTTAGATTCCTTAGATGGATGCGATATGTGCTTATGTGTGTTATTTTCATTAAAGTCATATTTAAAGAAAAAAAAAGTTTCATTGTTGTAGTATTGCATTATGACTTACTTTGCTTGATTATGTGAGTAGTGTTACTTTAAAAAAGACATATATGTAACTTTAGACAAGCATATTTTTCCCTCCACCACCACAGCTGTGTGTTCACATGGAATAAAATAGAATTTTTTTAATTAATACAAAATACGTTTAATGTAATAATTTATAAATGCTTATAATTTATGAATATTTTTACTCACTGCAAAAAAAAAAAAACATAAAAAAAAACATAAAAATAAAAATAAAGACACATGACTACATAAAGTGTAATAAGTCCAAGTCAGGAGCTTTAAGTGTTACTTTGTTGTCGTTAGTCTTTCGGCTGCTGCGGTCAGGGTGTCGCCGCAGCAGACCGTCCGATCTGTTTGGCACAGGTTTTACCCCAGATGCCCTTCCTGACGTAACCCTCCTGCATCCAGTGGATAGAGTTTAGGTATTGGGTGGGAATTGAGCCCAGGCCTTCCACAAGACAGGCAAGAGACCTACCACTGAGCCACCAATGCTCAAGTTTTAATTTGACCTATATATATATTTTGTAAATAACCACACAACCAGCAGCATCAGGAAAAGTTAGCAAATTGCAGGTTGTTGCGTATGATAGTATTTCAGCATGTGTAGTTAAGATATAAATAATGATAACATACACTGAGTTTTGGAAGCATTAATAAAGTATATTGAGGGAATGTTTGGTCATTTTCAGCCATATCGATGCTGGACAGCAGCTACTTGAGACTAGAAGAGAATAAATCAATCTGTCTATCCATCTGTCTACCTGTGTCTAATTTATATTGTATGTTAGTATGCTTAATACATGAAGTATGTTCTATATATCTTTTCCCTCTGATAGTGTTTCAGTGTTGGTGGTGGAGAGAGCAGTCACTCCAAACACCTGGCTTCAAAATTTCTCATAGTCTTTAGATATGAGATATGTTTGAGTGTGAATGCCAAGATCCTATGATTTCCAACATACCATTCAATGATTGCTTACACTTGTTGTTGAATGAGTGCCTCGTCATTCTGGAAAAGACCACGCCCATCAGGCTGGAACGGTTTCATCATAGGATGAAGGTGATCGGTGACTTTTCCTTGTTCCGTATCTCTATACTACAGTATTTGCATATTTTTGTATATTGCATGTTCACAAGAAAGCTTTGTTGTTGTCATCCCTTTGGTGCTAAAAAGTGAGGATAAAAACAGGTATTCCTAACAGCACAAATAATTAATCCCTTTCATAGAAGAAGTACGGTGCGATGATGTCACCAGCAGTGGAATAATTACTACCTATAAATCACAGTGTGTGAAAACTAGCAGTGGCACAGTGCGAATGCACGTGTTGGCAGCTTCATTGTCTGGAACGGATTTACCCACTTAGGCTTCCTGTGAAGGAAAGGTGAGCTGCCACTCACAGAGGCAGCTTTTATCTGTAGGAAGATGAGCTTAAACAGCAGACTGGTTCCAGACAGGCTTAAACTTGTATATGTTAATTCATGGCAGTAGTTTTTAATTGAAATGCATGATGTAATTAAATTCTGTTCAGTCAATATTGTAGGTGTTCAGCATAAGAAAAATAAACATTTTTTATTATAACTTTTTTTTTTACTTCAGAAGAGGAAGTGTTTTGACATGGATGTGTTAATTCAATGCAGGAGAGCTGCGATATAATATGGTTCTCCATAGCTGTTAAACACTAGGTGGTAATTCAGTGCTGTAAAGTTAATTCAGCACTGCAGGTGTTAATAAACCAGTGGATGTGAGTATACCGAGTGGTATACACTGCTGCTATCTGTAATTGTGCATCACTTCAAATTGATACCTGTATATATTGAAATAAATAAAAAAGAAAAACACATGTAGGCGTGGCATAAATCAGACAATTATATATATATATGAGGGATGTTCAAGTCAAACAGGGACTTGAAAGTTCTCATTAATGGAGGCAAAGAACTTACAATTGAGATTTACAGGAGACTTCAAGCACACTCGGCTGAGAGTTACTGCCACATCCCCGGTACAGTCCTGACCTCGTTGACCTGAGCCATTAAAGTAGTTCATGGGAGGCCAGTGTACCCTCTGGTGTACTGAGAAAACCTGATGGTATCCAAGCACGAGTGAAATACTGAGATATAAGGGCATTAGTGTAGCAGGGGATTTTATAGAGAAATAAAGGTATTTTTTTTTCTCTCATAACGGTGTTCTTAAAGTCCTGGTTTCACTTGAACACTCCTCATATAAACCGTTGATGTAGAAATGTCAGCATTATCAGCATATTTGTGAATTCTGGCTCTAAGAGTTACTCAAGTTCACAAATGGTCAGAACTGAGGCAGTTTTTATTCTGTCTTTTGACTGATTTTTGTTTGTATGTGCTTGTGATATTTCCAAAAAAATGTAATAAATATAAACCAATAAGTACCATATTCATCCAACCAGGTTAATGAGAATGCAGAAGATTGAGCACGGAGCTGCTTCTTTATTATTATTATTATTATTATTATTATTATTATTATTATTATTATTATCATCTGACAGTTCACTGGAAAATAAAAATGTCTTGCCTGTGAAAAAAAAAAACAAGAAAAACAGGTATTCCTAACAGCACAAATTATTAGTCCCTTTCTTAGATGAAGTACAGTGCGATGATGTCACCAGCAAAATTGGAATAATTACTATAGTTTATATTAATATTTTATTGATATCATGTTCAATATTGCTATTGAACTATTACTACTACTAGTATATATATATATATACACTTGAAAACAGTTTACAGTTATGAGTGACTATTTAAACTTTAATTTTTGCTAGCATACCATATATGTAATTGTGATGGACATTATTATTATTTGTTTAAATGTACTTATAAGTCTAAGGGCAGTTGCTAGATCATTATCATTTATGGGAAAGATATTTTTGGCTTTGTAATAATTTTTTTTAGTAACAAGAATCTATATCTCCACAGTTAATATAACTTTTTTTTCAGAGGGAACGATCTCTGATGACTTCAAGTTTTCATCTACTGTTTCTGCAACAGGCGTCACATATATCACTGCCTGGCCAAGCAATAATAATAATAATAATAAATAAATAAATAAATAAATAAATAAATAAAAACATGGAGATTTGAAATGTTAATGAAATATTAAAACCTGAAAGGATAATTCTGAACCATCAGGTTAGTAGAACTGTCAAAGAAACATGGTCAAGAAAAAAAAAAATCATGAGTGAAGATGACTTAAAAACATGGTGATGCTGCATTATGAAAAATCAACAGTAGAAAATACAGCTATGTTATAATAGTGAAAGTAAAAGCATTAGTAAAAGTAAAAACCACACACATACATGTGA
>JAAGKR010009205.1:17500-27572 GCA_011419295.1 Clarias macrocephalus | reverse complement strand
TATCTTATATTAGTCCCTCTCTGTTAGTCTATAATCACTGAGTTACTGCTCATAAACAAAAATTGTGTGTGTGTGTGTGTGTGTGTGTGTGTGTGTGTGTGTGTGTGTGTGTGTGTGTGTGTGTGTGTGTGTATTTGCATGTGGAGATGTGCTAACAAGACAAAGGCTGTGTGGAGGGAGTATGAACAATCAGAGACGCTAAGAGTCAGATTACCATCTTATTAAACCAGTCAAGAAGGAAAATGGAGGAGAAAAATGTTCAACTAATGGACTCATTCTGTTTATAAGGTCCCACCAGACCAGGACACTGCGATAAATTTACTGTAAATCATTAACAACTATGGCATCGATAGAATTCTCGTGCATGCTCAACACTATTTAAAAAGCTGCTATCTATCTATCTATCTATCTATCTATCTATCTATCTATCTATCTATCTATCTATCTATCTATAAATATACAGTACACTCATCAATTTATCCCTTACCTTCAAGGGAAACAAATTATTTAAAATTCTACAGTAAAAAAAAATTGATATTTACTTTGAACATGAAGTAATCATGTGAACTGTTGCATGTGGGTTTCATTATCCACCAATTTGAAAAGTCCATTTTATATTGAATCAAAATAGCCTCCTGGTACAGTTATATAGACGCATCCAATAAATTTGAAAAGCAATTACTGTCCCAGTGGTCTCTGTGAACAAATGCATGTGGGATTAAGGTTCAAAATGTTCCTTTTATTTAGATATAACGTATATATAAAATTCATATATAATAAAATATGAATATTTTGGGGTACACCCTGGACAGGGTGCCAATCCATCGCAGGGCACACACACATACACACACTCACACACTCACACACTCATTCACACACTATGGCCAATTCGGGAACGCCAGTTAACCTAACCTACATGTCTTTGGACTGTGGGAGGAAACCGGAGTACCCAGAGGAAACCCACCAAGCATGGGGAGAACATGCAAACTCCATGCACACAGAAACTGGAATCGAACCTAGCCGGGAATCGACCCCGGACCCTAGAGGTTCAAGGCGACAGTGCAAACCACTACACCTGAGTTGATTTATATAATAAAAACAATTATAAATACTCTACTACTCCTGCAACTAATAATAATAACAATAATAATCGTTATCATCATCTATACCACTTTATCCTGTATATAGGTTCACAGCATCCTCGAGCCTATCCCAGGAGACTTATGGCACAAGGCGGGGTACTCCCTTAATGGGGTGCGAATCTATTGTAGGGTGCATACATGCCTTATCTCTATGTCTTTGGACTGTGGGAGGAAACCGAAGTACCCAGAGAAAAACCACCAAGCATGGGAGAACATGCAAACTCCATGCACACAGACCCTGAGGCAGGAATCAAATCTTCGACCTTGGAGGTGCAAGGAAACAGTGCTGACCACTAAGCTACCCTTCCACATAATAATAATAATAATAATAATAATAATAATAATAATAATAATAATAATAATAATAATGTTGCTTATAAAAAAATAAGCTTAATGCTTTATGGCATCTCTGTACAGTTTTGCACGTTTCTGTAACATAAAGAATTATAAACCTGTTTAGCCCTTATACAGCTGTGCAATTGTAATTGTAATTTTTTTTCTCACTTATGTAGAAAGTCAAACTGCTACATTTGTGTGGAGCTTGAGGACGCGAGCACTCCATTGTCGGTGCTGTTACCGGTAAGTGTGTAAAAGCTGCTTAACCTGCTTTCAGGAACGGCACCTATTTAACTTCTCTCTCAGGGCTTCATGCTTTTAGTATACAAGCTAACAATTCTTTTCTCACACGCTAAGCACACATGAACACCCAAGTGAACAACAAACTCACCGTATCCAGAGCTCTGACTGGACAGATTCCATTACACCATCAGTTATTTCTATTTCTATGACTTTTTCATAGAGTCCAGCATTCCATACTTTTTTTTAATTATAATTAATCAATTTCATTTGGAAACATTTTCATGATTGTTTGAAACCTGATATAATTACCTATTTTTTTTACTCTAAATGAGAGCTTTAAGTCATGAAACTCCATGACTTCATGGCTCCACATTGTTACACTCGCACAACGCTTTGTTTAGCAATGTGTTTATTTGGACCATTCAAGGAGTTCTTGGGAGGCCAGAGTTTCAGATGTGAAGCATGCAATCTGATTATGGCCCTGACAAACTGAGAAAACTTTCTATCTTGATGGTATCCAAGCATTAGTGAAATGCTGGGATTCGTGCATCAGTGTAGCAGGAGATTATATATAGAAAAAAAGGGAGTTTTATTCTCACAACTGTGTTCTTCTGCACAATCAAAAGTCCCACTTTGACTTGATCAACTACCGTATTTTTCTCATCACTCAATGACTTGAGGATCGTAAGTCACAACCAATACTAATAAGCAGCTATGTACGCAAACACAATACAGTGACATATTTCTAGCTTGTTATGAATTCAGGGTTAGGGCTCAGGGGCAGCCATGATATACACACATTTGCACCTTCAACACTTGGTATGAAATAGACAATACTTGAGTCTCACAAGCTTTCCAATATATAGACATCCCTTTTTAGTCGCTTCAGTAGTTACTGAAAAAGATATAAATATAATATAATTATAGATAAAATATAATCAAAGTGTATTAGAGAGTAACACACACAGTTATAAACATTCTACCACCCATGCATACATGCATAATCGCCTAACAAGTCATACTGTACATACGCATTTACATACTGTATGTACAATAGGAGCCATTCCAGAGAACATTTTATGTATAGGCAACATAAATGCATTGTTGATAAAATGATTATCATACATCCATATGCAGGAGCTATAGCAATAAAAGTTAACATATCGACTGACATTGAGTACTGACCTTAAAACTCCAGTAGTTTGGTTGTTGCTGTGAAAAGAGAGCAAGAGAGAGAAAGAGAAGAAAGGAAGAAAAGAAGTCAGTCATTTCACACATTTCCTGCAGCAACACAAAACCCTCTCAGCAGGTTCATGTCTCTGACAGCCAGCCTGCTGAGAGAGGGAGTATCAAAGAAAACGAGAAGGACGTCACTTTGAATAAATGAATTGCACTTTTTTTTGGTGTTGCTAACTGCATATTTTACACTCGCACATTTTGCTTAAATAGTGTTTTAGATTATATTAGCTCTCAGACTATCCACTTCAGCCTAATCAGGAGTTTATTGGAATCCTGTCACTTGGGTTATTAGCTCACACTGCTGTCTAAATTAAAGTTTTTTTGAAGTAAGCAAAGAAAACACAGTCAATGCAAAATAGCAAATAAATAATTGCTGTATAGAAACAATTAATTGAACTGCATTAGAGATCAGTCTTTTGACAACCAGTTAGCATCTTGCATGTCAATTTAGCGCTTTGTAGGTTTGTGAATACACAGAGGCCACGCCTTCAAGGGAATTGACAATTATGGAGGTCATACCTTCGTCACAGAGAGTGACATGAATGAAGGCCATGCCTACTTTTAGGGAAACAAATAAGTACAAATAATGTGGTTCATTTTGTAAGAATACTGGGTGCAGAAGCCACACCTCAATTACTGAGAATGACAGGCACACGCCTCCTTCACTAAGACTGATGGATTCATAGAGCATGCCTACTTTACTGAAATTAATAGGAGCACTGGCCATGCATATTCCACTGTGACTGACAGGCACAGAAACAACGCCTCCTCCACACTGACTGATAGGCACAGGGGCCTCAACACCTTCACTGTGACTGACAGGCACAGAGGCTACTCCATTTATAGTGTCACTGACAGACACATAGACCATGCCTCCTTCATAGTGCCTAAAAGGCACAGAGATCAAATCTCCTTTACTGTGACTGACAGGCACAGACACCATTCCTGCTTCATTGTGACTAATAGTCACAGAGGCCACACCTCCGTCACGGTGACTGACAAATACACATAGGTCATGCCTTCTTTACTGTGACTGACAGGCAGAGAAACCACACCTCCTTTATTGTGACAAATACGCACGGAGTCTGACTGACAGGCACATAGGCAATAGTCTCCTTCATTTTAACTGACAGGCACATAGTCCATACCAGTTATAGTGACTGACAGGCACATAAGCCATCACATTTTCACTGTGACTGGTAGGCACAGACAATCAATCCTCCTCAATAACTGTCATGCACAGCTATCACACCTCCTTCAATTTGATTGACAGGCACAAAGGCCACGCCTCATTTACTGTGACTGACAGGCACATAGACCATGCCACCTTCTTGGTGACTGACAGGCACAGAGGTCACATCTTCTTCACTGTGATTGACAGGCATGCAGGACACGCCAACTCCACTGTGACCAATTGCCACAGAGACCAAGCGTCCTCCACTTCCTGTAATATTGAGATTACCAGGGTCAGCAAATGACCGTTTTAATTTCTCTCTCTAAGATACAAATTGAGATGTAAAATAGAATATAATCAGAGCGTGTACAGTATGTGTGTGTGTGTGTGTGTGTGTGTGTGTGTGTGTGTGTGTGTGTGTGGGTGGGTGGGTGGGTGAGAGAGAAGAGAGAGAGAGACCTCATGGTCAGGGAAGACCTTCCAGTCCCAGTGAAATTAGACATCCAGAGCGAAGCCATGAATTTTAATTCACATTTCTCATCTCGCATTCTCAGAGCTCCTTCACTCTTATCAGTCTCTCTCTCTCTCTCTCTCTCTCTCTCTCTCTCTCTCTCTCTCTCACACACACACACACACACACACACAGGGATACAAAATGAAGTGATTGCCATGGGTTTCCTAAAAGACTCTTATAAAAAATATACCCCCACAACACATTTTTTTTTTTTTTACTAAAAATGTGTCAGAATTCCAGAAATCTCTACTGATCCTGCTTATTACCATTCACACCACTGAATATTTCATGAATATTTTAGGTCGTGGATATGGAGATGTGTGTGAATGGAATATGCAGATATCATACACATAAGTTGAACTTTTTATAGTAAGCCTAGCTTAGCATGTAGCTGAGATGGGCTAATGCTAATACCTGAGGTAAACATGAGGTAAAAATTCCAAAAATCATAATGGACTGAACTGTTACTGTGCAAGGTGAATGTTTAACTGCTAGTTTATTAGCTAGTTGGTCATGTTAAGCAGTAAACATTAGATTAACTGTAGCTGTGATAGCCACTGCTGGTTCATCTTGTAAGCGAAGAAACTAGCAAAAAAGTCGTTTAAAAATTGATGTGGAGTTTTTCAGTTTGAATGTATGAATAATTTCATAAAAATACTAAACAATATATGAATTTATATTAGGTCAGAACCAGGTTAGGTATGTTTGCTAGCTAGCGATAATCAAGGTTGATCAAGATGTAGCTGTCTATCAAGGTTAGTGCTTAAAGCCTTGTAGAATACGTGTATACGTATATGTTTCAATGTCCTCTTCTAGTTGATTCTCAAAAGATAAAAAATAATTTCTTTGCTATCAGTAGTGGTACAAATAGTCGCACAACCTGATCCATTTTGTAGTTTATGCCTGAACAAAGTGTTGATGTTTGACATTATGCCCTTTAAATTGCTTCAGACAAACAAACACACAGAGGCTGCTTTCATTTTTGTGTTGACGAGCCCGGCGACTGAAATGCAAATTCATCTCCCAAACCACTCTCCTAAGAGACTGCAAAGCAAACATTCACAAATTCCATGAACATGAAATTACACACAGCCTGACACTAAACCCCTGGTGTGTCGTTTTTAAAAAAATTATTATTATTATTTTTTTTTACAAAAGTAGGAACCAAGGTCAGATGTAATTCAATCGTACAAGCCTTGCTGTGTTGCCTTGTGTCCTGGGACTGTTCAGCCCGCCGTGCTGAAGTCTTATCAGGTATCACAGCACATAAGGACTGAGAAAGCGGGTTGTCCTGTCCTGTCTGGCCTTTTTAAATGGCTTTTACTGCAGGAAATGGCTCAATGCATGCATCAAAACTCTCCTGTGACTCAAACATGCAAGCTTAAAATGGAATGTATTATATTGTCCCAAGGGAATTTAGTATAGATTATTTAGTTAGTTTTTTGCTTGTTATAGAATTTAAATTTAATTGCAGGATGGAAATAGCATTTCTGTTACTATTTTGATAGATATTTTTGCATTCAGAGATTGCCTAGATCAAAGATGTCCTCTCATCATTCAGTATGCTCTTCAGTATGAACTGATGATCTGAATACCCTGATCAGGCATAACATTAAAACCCAAAACATTAAGCGCAGCATTGTGTAGGTACCCCTTGTGCCACCGGAGCACCTCTGGCCCCTCAGAGCATGACACCCTGTGGGTCGAAGGCAGGGTACATCCTGAAGACTTGTATATGAAGAACATTTAAACTACACTCAAACACACTGGAGGTGAGATTCAAACCTTCAGCCATGGAGGTGTGAGGTGATGGTTCTAATCACAAAGCCTGTATAATTGTCTATGTAACAAATGTAGCATGAAATTGCTTTCAAAGAAAAACACCAAATTAAATAAAGGTCTAAGAGATTGATTTCACCAAACCCATCATTAATGTTGATTCTGCTGCTTTTTTGGACATCTTCTCAAGAGAAACAATAAATTAGACATTTGTGCTGATGGCAGGAACTTCAACCAGGACATTCCATGGAAAAACAACCAATCAACTTGCAAATATGAGGTTCTTAGTTTACAGAGTGACATCAAATCAACATGGTATACAGTAAATATATAGACTTATTTGCTTGTTTAACCTATAACACGGAATCTGCAGACTATGTGAACAGCTGTGTGTGCACATGTATGCCATGTCAAACTGAAATGGATTTGCAGCTTAAGACTTCCCGAAGAGATCTTTAGCTGGTTAATCAATGTATCATTTTAAAGCTGCTTATACAGTAAGTTTTCCCATTTGAATCCACTGGTTGTCAATGGGAGCTCATGGCTTACCATTACAACTCTGTGTATCTTCATGGACACCCATGGATTCCTTCATGGGCAGAACATGGAACCTCATTAAAAAACCATGGTACTCCCACTTGGAAGGCAAAAAGTCCTGGATGTCTTTGGGAGAACTGTGAGATGCATTAAATCCCATTAAATATGGGTTTACAAATTCGTTCAACTTTGGTAATACCTTTGGTCCAACTTTGTGTAGACAACCCACTTACCACCATGATTTTGTGAGGTGGGAAGCAACTGGAACTCAAGAAAGATTGTTCAATTCCGTCTGTAGGACCATTGTGCCATCACTGAGCTTCTATAATAAAATCCATTTGACTGTTATACAATTGTTCTGTCTGAGGTAGTGAAAAAAAACCTCATTAATGAATGAGCTGTATGAAGAAAAAATCTATAGGAATCTTATCATATTTAATAAAAAACAAAAGGGTTGTAGGGCTGAATGGTCATGGCTCTGGGTTACTGATTACAAGGTCAGGGGTTTAAACCCCAGTACCGCAGAGCTGCTGCTGTTGGGCCAGTGAGTAAGGCCCTTAACCCTCTCTGCTCCAGGGATGCTCTACACTCTGACCCAAGCCTCCTAATAAGCTGAGATCTGCAAAGGGAAGAATTTCACTCTGCTGTAATTTCACATGGTATGTGACAAATGATAAATATGGTGTAAAAAAAGAAGACCTGGGGCACTTGAAAACTGCAGTTGAATTGTGAAGTAACAATAATGTTCTATGAACACCTATTAATTTCATATATACAGAGACAAATCACTGTAGAACTGCAACAGTCGTGAAGGACTTTCAATGGGAGTTGTGTGTGTGTGTGTGTGTGTGTGTGTGTGTGTGTGTGTGTGTGTGTGTGTGTAAGTAAGACAAATTCACACCTATGTTCAACTTAGTGTAGACAACCCGCCTACCACCATGGTTTTGGGAGGTGGAAAGCAACTGGAACAAGACTTTTGCACCGTGCTATATCTCCCGTTCGAATTTCATGTTTTTTCACCCAAGAACATGCTAGTAGGTGGATTAGTGTGTGACCGACTAGCTTCCTATGGATCTAGGATGTATTCCTGCTTTGCACCTAGTGTTCTTGGGTCAGGCTCCATATCCATGAACAGGACAACTAAATAAGGGCAGCAGGAGAACAAAGTTTTTGCTTGTATCCCGACCCACCAAACCATATATACTTAATTTTTTTTCCTTGAACAATTCAACTTAGTTTTGTCAAGATTGTAAATCCCACGAGCAAATCTGTGCCTTTGGCCAATTCTGTGTTTCTTTTAAAAGCAAGCCATTGGACAACCCCAAGGACAGGGGCACTAAATAGCTTGTAGCTAAACTCATCTGTCTGTAGAGTCTTCTCCAAAAGTAATGGAACAGGAGGGCAATTTTTGGGTTGAAGATAAATATGAGACAATAAATCAAAACGTCTATACCGCTTTATCCTGTATACAGGGTCACAGGGAGCACTGGAGCCTATCCCAGGAGACTTAGGGCACAGGATGTGGTACATGCTGAATGGAGGTTTTTGGTTTGAGCACATCCATTTTTCAAGTGATGTAAAATATTCAGTATTCTTTCCAAAAAAAAAAAAAAAAAAGAATGGGTCTTGCTACTCCATTACTTTTGAAGGCAACTATACATAAATATACTTATATTAATTATATTCAATTTGTGGAAAAAGTAAATGGTTTATAAGACACCTGTTTTTATCTTAGCAGTCTCTTGATGTTAGTCTTTTAGCTACTGTACTCCTATCGAGGGGTCGCCAATGCAGACCATCCGATCCAAGCACAACTTGGCACCTCAAAACTACAGTGCTACAGTTGCCACAGTTAGTCCAAAATGCAGCCGCCAGGGTTCTCACTACATCAAGAAAATATGATCATATAACCCCAATATTATCATCCCTGCACTGGCTACCTATTCAGTTTAGAATTAATGACAAAATACTGTAGCATTACTTACGTACATGGCTCTAAATGGTTTAGCTCCCTTATATCTAGCCAGTCTTCTGATACTGTATGTTACAATCCACCACCTTCCTTAAGATCACAAAACTCCGGACTTCTGGTAGTTCCCAGAATATTAAAAGCTACAAAAGGAGGTAGGGCATTTTCATATTTAGCTCCTAAGCTTTAGAATAGCCTTCCTGACAGTGTTCGGGGCTCAGACACAATTTCCCAGTTTAAAAGTAGATTCAAGACGCATCTCTTTAATCTGGCATACACATCCCATAACCTCATATTTCCAGTACATCTATCCTGAATGGCAACTATGCTAATTCTTTCCACCTGTTCTTTACTTTTCTACCCATCCCGAGGCATCTGGAGATTGTGCCAGTTTCAGCAGACAGAGGCCAACCTTGCGAGGATCCTGAGGCATCCACAGAAGGACCAGCTCCAGCTGGATTCTGCTTCATGTTGGTTTGGAGCTACACATACTGCTCCTGAGCACCCAGTGATCCAGAACTCCTCTGCCCTTTGCACCTGCTGACTCATCCCTGTGCTGAACTGGACTTCATGTTAATTTAAATAACTTCTGCTATATTGAACTTTCAGCTGCACAACACACAGGATGTTATATAATCTCTGTTATCCGTTATCACCCAAATGCGGATGGGTTCCCTGTTGAGTCTGGTTCCTCTCCCACTGCCATCTCAGGGAGTTTTTTCTTGCCACTGTCGCCGTCACCCTTGGCTCGCTCATCAAGGACAATCTCATTATCTAGACACATTTTTCTCACACATGCACACTCCAATAAATTTTCTTTTCATTTTTGTGGAGCTGCTATGAGACAATGACCACCGTTACAAGAGCTATAGAAATAAAATAGAATTGAAAAAACAAAACAAAACAAAAACTCGCGTTTCATGCTGGGTGCCCTCCCATTTTATCTGGGCTTGGGACTGGTGCTGCATCGAGTGGTTTCGGTTTGGGAATTGGGTGGAAATTGAACCCGTCCCTTACGCAGGGCAGACAAGAAACCTACCACTGAGACACCACTTACTCATTAATCGTCTATACCGCTTTATCCTGTATACAGGGTCACAGGGAGCACTGGAGCCTATCCCAGGAGACTTAGGGCACAG
>JAAGKR010009205.1:0-12500 GCA_011419295.1 Clarias macrocephalus | reverse complement strand
AACTTAGAGGGTGAACTGACAAGAAATCTTGAATGCCGTGTCATTAAGGATCATTTGTTAATTATAAAGATGCCACATGCATGACATTCAGAGAGGATTTTTATTTCCTTTCGCAGTTTAAAAGCAATAATTAATCAGAAAAAAAAAACATCTAAAAACCAGAAGAATTTACCTTCCTGTCCCAATAGCCTGTCTGACCTGCTTGCTAGCTAAACTAGCCGCCTCATCGATCATCAACGATAAAATCAGAAACAGAAACGTGACTGAGAGCAACAAGATGAATCGCCGGCTGCCCTTCCTGATGCACCTCTCCCATTTAATCCGGGCTTGGGACCAGCACTGCATCAAGTGGCTGGGGTTTGGACGTTGGGTGGGAATTAAACCCGAGCCTTCCACATGACCTACCGCTGAGCCATCAATGCACTGAGCCGCCAATAAAATTCCATAACAATCCGGCAATCTTTAAAACATGTTCCTACTCACAGTGGGAATTCAGTTAGCAGTGATATTATTCGGTTATCACATGACCTGGGGATTGGGAGAAATTACTTACTTACTGACTTTTTCTCTTTTTCCTGCTTATCCTGTTTAGGACTGCAGGAGACCTGGAGCCTATCCCAGGACACAAGTCATGGCCACGCCCAGGACAGGGTGCCAACCCATGGCAGGGCATATAAGTACACACACTATGGGCAATTTGAACAATCCTTTTAGCCTATCCTACAAGTCTTTGGACTGTGGGAGGAAACTGGAATTCCCCCAATCCCAACAAGCACAAGGAGAACATGCAAACTCCACACACACATCAGAGGTGGGAATCAAACCCCAACCCTACAGAAGATGTGCAAATGGACGGTGTTGACCACAATGGCACCGTGCCACCTGTGAGACTTTAAATTGAACCCAAACTGACAAAAAGCTACTGTAATTTCACTTTTAGCTTAAATAAACCATTTGGACCAGTCCCATTTTAGTTGGACACCTTAAACTTGATTTTTTTTTTTTTAATGTGGAAACACTTTGCCCTATTGACATTAAGTCAGCCTTTTCACATATTTACATGCCACTGTTTCCTGATACAGTGAACAGAGGCAGTGTTGAGTGACTAAAAGAAGAGCTTAAACCAGTGTATTTTCTACATAATTGTGTTAAAACTGCTGCGAGAGTGTAAATCAATAAAAGACTGTTTAAAGCAGCTGAAACTCTGGCTGTGTTTTTCTCTGAGTGACATGAGGTTGAATTAAGATACTCAATTGTAGGTAAATGCGTAAAAGGGAGTGTTTCATGCAGATCATCTGAAACATCATGGACAAGTTTATTATTATTATTATTATTATTATTATTATTATTATTATTATTATTATTATTATTATTATTATGCAAATAAGGAGCGTTTGTGCTTCTTTAATTCTGACTGGTCACATGGTGTTAATTCATTACTCACTGGCAGGTGTTGCAGCTGCAAATCGCAGGTGTACATTAATGTGCTTGTTCCAGTACATTTACATTCGATGTTAACATGAATTAATTAAATGTGAGGAAAGTCTAATAGTATAGTATAATTCTTACACAATTAAAAATTCATTGTGTGGGTGGAAAGTTGCATGAATTACATGAGACATAAACTGTGAAAAAATAGTAATGTTTAATATACTCAATTGAAAGAAAATATCTAAAACTGATATAAATTGTTAAAAACAGATGAGAAAATGTAAAATATGAAAAATATCAAATTGAAATAAATGCATTATTTGGAAAAAGAATCATGTGAAAATACATAAATAGTTTGGAAAAATGTAAATAATATTTTATGCAAAATTCGCATGAAAGTGTAGGACTTAAAAGAAACCGGATTTAACTCATTTTGGGAAAAAATCACATGCAAATGAACAAATAAATTATATTTATATTTACATTATATTGTATTGTAATTTATTTCCTAGTCTTAATCTTATTTTTATTTTTGTACTTACTTATTCTTTTAGTTTTTTTCAAAATTTAATAATAATAAAAAAATCACATGAGAGATCAACTGCTGGAAAACTATTTGGAAAAAAAAAAAAAGTAAAAAAAAAAAAAAGTATGAATAAACCAAGCACATGATTATTCATTTGAAGTTCAGATGACTGCAGTCTTTTAAATGCGCTCGTGTGTGTACCTGTTCACGCGCGCTCCTCTCCGAGCTGCCCCTCATGCTCCCGTGGGACGGAGACGGTGATGGAGGGAGTGAGTGCTGAGGCGGGTACTTGTTCTTCAGGTGGTCCATGAAGGCGTCGCGTTTGCGCTCCAGCTCGGCTTTGTGCAGATTGCTGAGTGCCTCCAGGCTCTGAGCCGCCATCACCGTGTGCCGGTGCTCGGAGGTGTGCACGAGGCCCACGTTGGAGAAGCGCCGTGCTCCATTGCCCAGGCTCCGGTACTCGCGTGGGTATTCCAGGTCATCCGTGGAGATCATGTGACCGCCACCGCGCTCCGGGTCTGAATGAGCGGGAAAGGAGGATAAGAAGGGGAAGGAAGAACAGGTGTGGGTTTAAACACACAGTAACGTCATGTAGGCCAACATGGCACACACGTACACACGTAAGACAAAGGGAATGAGACAAAAAGAGAGAGAGAGGAATGGGATGAGCGGTTAGACGAGTGCGTACACAAACTGTAGCAGAGATACTGAGCTCAGAATTAAAGACAAGAAAAGTAAAATATTAAATAAAAGTCAACACTCCAAACTGAAACAGGATGCTCCATTGCATTTTCAACTTATTTGCAGTTTGAACAAACGCACACATGTGCAAACACACCAGGTAAACACAGAGATGCCGGTTCATCAGGTTAACCCACCATACACGTGTCCAATAACTGACTTGCACTCCATCCACAGTATAACAGTACATTATGTCTCTCCATCCATCCATCCATCCATCCACGCTCACAGCACAGTGTGTGTTAACGCTCTACTCTTCATCAGTGTCCAGATGCTGTGATCGTGTTGCAAACAGAGATCGTGGGGTTCACTGAGTAATAATACCATAATTAAGTTCAATTACGGACACCCGTTTGCAAAATCGTAATCAGTTAAAAGCAGGCGCTCGAGTGAACGTCGTTCATTTCGAATGTAATCAAGTATTAAGAAACAATATAAAAAAAATTAAAAAAAAAGTAAATTCTTTTAACTGATCTTTTAAAAAGTTTTTATACTTTGGAGCGAGTGCTAGCGTGAATATGACGCCTTAGCCACTTACGTTAGCCAATCGCATTAGCAAAGCAAACAGGCTAACGTAGTCCAATATAGCAAGTTCACAAAGACAAATGAGTAACACTTTCTTCCAATCAGATATGACGCCACTTGCACGTTACAGGAACTCGGCTGGAAGTTATTTCCACATCCTCCGTACAGTCCTGACCTCTCGCCAAGCCTTTTCCACACGTTTGGGCCATTAAAGGAGTTCCTGTGTTCCTAAGTTCATGGCTCTGGTTTAGCAAGAAAACTTACATTGATGGTGTCTAAGGACTAGTGAAACACCCGAATAAGTGCATTAGTGTAGCAGGGGATTATATAGAGAAATAAAGGCAGTTTTTACTCTCATAACTCATCTGTTCTGTTATTCTGCAGAATCAAAAGTCCCGGTTTGACTTGAACACGTGTCGTTCTTATTTTTCCTCCCTGCGGAAGACATGCTGAGGTGTTAAAACATTCACACAACACTCGTATTATCACAACACACACACACACACACACACACACACACACACACACACACACACACACACACACACACACACACACACACACACACACACACACACCTCCATGTCAGCATGACTGCTCTGCTCAGAAGGATTTCTGTTCACAAGTTTCTGTTCAAGCTTGTAATTAATTCCGAATGAACGTGAGATACTGTGATAGATATTTCACCTCAAAATGTGCGCGTTGTGTAATAGAATAAAAAGAAAGCCGCAGCTGTCAGGTGACACGTTCTGTCTGCTCCCGCCGTTGTGCTCGGAATAAACAGACAAGGATGATAGTCTTGGAGTGGCGTCTTTCAGATGCCTGGTACATACAGTATAAGTGCGTATTATCCCTCTAATGCGTATCAGTTTCTGTAGTAACAGCTCATTCAGACGCACGTGTCGAAAGGATGCTACGCGCACGACCGGTTTAAAAGTGTGTGTAGCTGTCGTTTTACGAGGAGGCGTTTATTTCAAATTTATGGACGCTGTAACTTTCCCAGCACTGGAAAGTCTTAAAAAATACACAACAGATTCCTGATTTGTGTTCCTTTTTTATTTGTTATATAAATACAGCACAAGGTCAAGTTAATAGTATTTCCGATGCACATCTTCTGGTTTGTTTTCCCCCTTTAAAGCTGTTGTAATTCTTTAGTGTTGTAGTTCTTAGATTACATTTCTTTGACACTCCTTTCATTCTTTATAATGCATATCCATTGGACACACGGGGTCTATCCCAGGTGACTCCGGGCACTAGGCAGGGTACACCTTAGACGGGGTACCAATCCATCACACCGCACACACACACACACACACACACACACACTATAGGCAATTTTGAAACACCAATTATATAAACCTGCATGTCTTTGGACTGTGGGAGGAAGCCGGAGTACCTGGAGGAAACCCACAGAGCTGGGGACGGAACTCGAACCCTTAACCCTGGTGGTACGAGGACACTGTGCCAATACCTATTCGCCATACCAACACCTATTCAATAAGATGTGTTTAATACACTGTATAGGACAAGTGCTAATGCAACAACTCAGTCGTTAACAAGGACGTGGAGGTGGGAAAGTTAAAGCTAAAGCAGTTCGACCAGAATCAAATTGAGACTTAGACTGTGATCAGATTTATTGTTTTGCTGTAATATTACTTTTAATCTATAAAAAGAGGTCTGGGGTAGTTCGGCGGTAAGGGCATTGGACTATGGGTTGGAAGGTTCAGAAGGTTCAGAAGGTCCCAGGTTCAAACCAGACGACCACCAAGTTATCCCTGTTGGGCCCGTAGCCCTCAACTGCTTAGCTATATAATCTGGATAAGGCCGTCTGCCAAATGCTGTCAATATATACATATATCCTTAATCTGGTGTATAAACATTTGCACACCTTTACCTACCAACGTTCGTGTACAGTACATGGCATCTGCAAGAATTGTGAAATCCTGATAAACAAAAAGCTGCACAGAAGTAATGTTCTGCATTCCTGTAATACTTGTTTTCTTCTTCTCACTCCCTCCATCTGTCACCTCCTCCGTACCTCCTCACCCTTCCAATCAGGCCGGTAACTCATGACACACTGCTTGCTCCTACCATGATGCATGTCCCCCTGACAGACACCCCGACGACTAGCCTTTAATCACCCCGCTCAACCTCCAGCCAGACACACACATACATACATTTAAACACACACACACACACACACACATGCTTAGCCAGACAGTTAAGCAGAAACATGACACATCTGCGCAGACGAAAAGATTAATGAAACATGCTGATTGGCCAAAGAAAGACTTTGTGATTGGCCGAATGACGTTACCTTGTTTGGGAAAGTAGGTCCCGGTGTTAGCTGAAAGAGAAACACCAACCACAATTACTCAGCGATCACACACCCACACATGCACTCAGGTATGCTTATACGCACACACATTACACACACACACACACACACACACACACACACACACACACACACACACACACACACATGGCAGTGCCAATATTTCTGATCATTCTATTTCATTTGTTGCAGAATCAGCATGCATAACATCATACAGTATAATCAAGATGCAGACGTTCCCGTGAACATTCAACTGATCCTTGAAAATCCACAGTATACTTGTTGCCGGAAGAGACGCATCTGTCTGCGCGAACTGTTCACACAATCATCCACCAACACCACTTGCACATTATAGGAACTCGGCTACGAGTTATCACCTCATCCCCCACCCCGTACAGTCCTGACCTCACTACAAGCCATTTCTACATGTTTGGACCATTAAAGGAGTTCCTGGGAGGCCAGGGTTTCAGGTGTGAAGCAAGCAGTCTGATCATGGCTCCTGCACACTGAGAATCTCTCTTTCTTGATGGGGTCCAAGCACTAGTGAAACACTGGGATAAGTGCATTAGTGTAGCTGGGGAGTCTCATAAGTGTGTTCTGTTCAAAAGTCCCGGTTTGACTTGAACAACGCTCATATATATATTTTTATTCCACTAGCACACTAAAAAGTATATATAACACTATGCATATAATATACATATAATACTATGTCTTGGTCATCCCATCTCTGAAACCATTTTCAATTACCATTGACTTAATTTTGTTGAAGGGGGGGGGGGGGGGGGTTTAGTGGTGGTGGTGGTGGTGGGGGGGGGGGGGGGGTTCAGGTTGCCAACTTTTTGCCAAATTTTTTTTGCCTTTACAAGGCTACTGAGCAAAATAAACTCTTTTGTCAGTTAAACACAGGAATATAATCATGAAGTTTCGTGTTTCTTACTGCAGGAGTGCCCTGTAATAATAGTGGTGAGAAACCCCCTGCAAATTTCGGCGTGGGGCCCCAACAGAGTCTAGGGTCGATTCTGGGTGCAATACCAGCATGCACAGACTGGAGGCAGTATAGAGTGCTTGTAGTTGACGGCAATTGTACCGCGGCTTCATTGTTAGCTTTATGTCTATAAAACAGGAAATCTGGACAAGCGTTGCACGTACCAGTGTTTTTTTACAGCTAGAATCTCTCCTGAATCTAACTCAGACCAAAGCGCTAAGTATAGATTAATATATTGGCCTGTTCAATACACCCAAGCTCCTCAGTAAACATAATTCTTGACTTGAAAACCTGATAGAGAGAAATGTTACGGCTCTAATGTACCATCTAGTGGATGCTGCTTTTAATCCTCCAGATGTTCATCCAGCAAGATACACAGGTGAGTGTGAACGGTGCCCCTTTTTATGCAGCTGCATACACACACACACAAACACACACACACACACACACACACACACACACACACACACACACACACACACACACACACACACACACACACACACACACACACATGATGTACGGATGGCGAAAATCAAGTACATTTAATGAAATTGTCTTTGTGGGACAAGTGGACCCAAAAGACGTCAACAAAATGCCTACCATGGTACAATGCTTAGGCTTTTTATTTGAATTTGTCACAGGTACAGGTGTGACCAGTTGACAAATTATTAAAGATTATCACTCACTCACTCACTTATTTTCTATACCACTTTATCCTGTATTCAGGGTCACAGGGGGCCAGGAGACTATCCCAGGAGGCTTTGGGTACGGACAGGGTGCCAATCCATCGCAGGGTGTATTAACGATTATAATTTAACAAAGAAAAAATGTAATTAATGAATCAGATTTTCTAGAGGTTAAGACAGTTTTAACCACCTCATATTCACATATTCAACTTACAAAAAATACTATAAGAATAAAAACATTTTTATCTAAGGAATATATTCTCTTTTCGCATTATTACACGAGCTGCAAGTGTTTAGAAAAAATTTTTTTTTTTTTGCACATATCCAGCAGACATCATATTGCTCACTGAAATTAAAGTCAGGATTTTAGGCGTTATATTTCACTCCTGAACATCTATTGATCTTCTTCACTAATTAGACGAGTATCGATTGATGGAGGTGTAAAGATACTAGGAGCTCTCTATAGTTGCTTCCTTTTTTTCTTCTCATTCAGCAACTACTTCTTGTTATGTGTGAAAAAAATGGTTGGACTGGTTGTGTAATTAATTAAAGTTTTTTTTTTTTTACCTAAAAGGGAGTGCTACATCACATATACACAGGAACATCTCAGATGTATTCGTAGTTATTGTTAATAGTTCGCGCACGAGGAGACACATGAGGATTCGAAGTCTGACCCTTTTCTTTCTGTTCCATCTCTAGTGGGTCAGAGCAGTTTCCAAGTCTTGCTTCTCTACAGTTTTTACAGTACATGGGGACTGGAGTGAGACTCATCTCGCACGGCCTGGAGGTGAGATTAGAGACACACCTGAAGAATAAGGGCGCCACTCTGACTCACAGGTTCATCGCTTCTCTGCAGCGCTACTTTTGATTTCCTTAGTTGCCCGCAGGAGAATTGGTGGAGCGCTACAGTACATAGGATATTAACTGGAGGTGACTAGCTTGCAATAAGTTTTGCATTACATGCTCACTACATTGCATTGAAGGTGATTGTGTTTGCAGCTCATTTATTATTTATTATTAAAGGCATGTGAAACTGGGATAAATGCATCAGTGTAGCAAGGAATAAAAGGATGTTTTACTTCTGTTTAGTACTGTCAATCGATTAAAAATGTTAATCTAGATAAACTAGATTAATCAGAATTTTTAAATACCTAGATTTACTTGTATTATGAACGTGCAACGTTGGAATACAGAAATGCATGACAAACTGGTCAGAGAAAACAGATTATACAGTTTTATAAATGTACAAATGTAAAATTTAAATCTCTGGAATGGGACCAGCACTGCATGCACCGGCTGGGTATCACAGGGTGTGGCAATCCACTAACGGCAGGGCTCGAACCCGGATCCTTAGATCCAAAAACCAACAACCTAGAGCTTTAGCCGCCTCAGCCACCACACCCACGTCTTTACATTTCTTGTAAATAAATGAATAAAAAGTTCCCCTTGAAGGTAGCTCAAGCACACAACTTTGGTTTTATCCAAACGTCCATCTTGAAGCTTTTTATAATTCATGTTACAGTATGTGTATGTTCAGCACACCTTTATGTCACACAACTGGTTTACTGTTTACTGATTATGGAAAGCCATGAGGGTCAAATTTATCCATATGATTCATTAGCATAAAAAAACTGTATTTAGTTAAAATAAAAAAAATCTATAATAATAATAATAATAATAATAATAATAATAATAATAATAATAATAAACATTTTATTTGTAACATACACAGTCATACACATTACGATATGGAGTGAAATCTTATACGACCGCCCCATGACTCTAAAAAAAAGATTATTTATAGGCAATACAGATGGAATAAAAGAAGAAATAAAATATAGAAAAACTTTAAATAAGGAAATATAGCTGTAGTAAATATACCTATACTAAATATAAAATATAAGAAAAACCTAGCTGTACAAATACAGAAAAAAAAAATGCTGTACAATATAGGAAATATAGAAAACTTTGGTGTGGAAATTAAATAGAATTTAAATAGAAATGTCCGGGGAGTGTGCAAATATGCATGAATGTGTTTCTACAATCTGTTAACGTGTTAATATTGACAGTGCTAGTTCTGTTATTCTGTGGAATGAAAAGTCCCGGTTTGACTCGAACGACCCCTTATGAATCACAACATGACGTAAAGGTGTCCGTAGTACCATTATAAATATGACATTCTGTGATTTTCAATAAACTCGTGTTATACGGATAGTCCAAGAGTCGATATCTCCGGAATCGTTGCGACTTTATATCACGGGAGTCGATACCGAGAGCGGCGCGCTCAATATCCTCTCTATCCACAGCCATAAGGATTTTAATCTCCCTCGCTATATCATCCAAATTCCTCCAGTTTTTCATCTTAATGAAGAGCTGAGTAATCTGGACCTGCTCCGGGTGTCACCGCAGCCCTCTCGGTACGCTCTCGTTCCTCCGGCGGGCTTTGAGGAATTTACCAGTCGATGAATAATTCAGAGGTTATTTCAATAATGCAGCATTAAACGTGAAACCAGGCGACAGTTTATGAAGTATAATTGGTGCTTTAAACGCATAAAGGAATAATGTAGGGCTCTCGAGGAGAAGCTGAATCGAGTGACCTTGTGGTTAATATTGTTAGCATCGAACGCTTTAGCATACAGACACACAGACGCATGTCTACACACACACATAGAGTACACACACACAAAACGTCTGGTGTGGTTAAGGCACTGACAAAATTAGCCTGATGAATGGTGTTATCATTAGCGCTAAGTGCTTTCATTTAAAATGAGGATGTGCAGTTTAGTATTTCACTCTGATTGGCTTTAAAATAAATGTCTGTCTGATTGGGTGCTTCAAATATGTTGGATGGGGAAAAAAAGCGTAAATGGCTGAACTGTGGTCTGGGAGGCGCACATGAGGGCAAACACTACTGATTTCTTAGTTTTTTATTTATATATTCATTCATATCAACTCCATCTGCAGCGAGCGCCGTAAATATTCACTTCAGTTCCGTTTCGCAGAAAAGCGAAAGCAATTATAATCAGTTCCATATAGCGTTCATGCTACACTTAAAAGTTAGCATAGAAAAAAGAAAACATCACGGTGTGATTTATAAATCTACAATATAATAGTTATTTTTGTTTAGGATTAGATACAGTAGTTTTAGGTTAACTGAAAAAAATGTAAAAATGTAAATCTGTCATATCTGAGCTAGTCAGCTAATTTGGTCTCCTAGTTAGAAGCTAGTTCTGGTAAATTTGTGCTGTTCATTTATGTTGTTGTATATACAGTATGTAGCACCTTGGTCCTGGGGGAACGTTGTTTCGTTTCACTGTGTACTAAACTGTATATGGTTGGAATGAAATGGAATAAAAGCCTACTTGACTCAACTTGACTTGACTTAAAGTTAGCATGCGTTGCTACCTAGCATTCTCCTGTGCAGCCTGTGCAAAGAATCATTCATACACTCAGACATAGAGCTCTCGTGGCGCAGTGGTTAAAGTGGTTCGATTCCCGTGCAGGATGGGTTGCAATATATATTTAGGGCGGTGGTGGCTCAGAGGGCTAAGGTTACTGAGTTACTGATCGGAAGATCGGCGGTTCAATTCCCAGCTCAGCCAGGTTGCCATTGTTGGGCCCTTGAGCAAGGCCCTTAACCCTAACTGCTCCAGGGGCGCTGTATCATGGCTGACCCCAGTTACGCTGGGATATGTGAAGAATTGTTGCATGGAATGGGTTGAGAGCCTGTTTTTTTTTTGTTTTGTTTTAAAGCTTCAGGGCAGGCCACTAATCCAACGAGAAACAGAAAAAAAGGCAAAACTCTAGCATGTCACTGGACACCGACAAGCTTGAGCAAGAACACAGAGCTGTGTTATAATGTATAAGTGGAAGAAAATGATATACAGCTATATTCATTCCTCTCTCTCTCCCTTGTATAGTCAAACACACCCGGAGTAATTAAACATAATCATCTTATTGGTTCTGAAGAGCCAAGAGAGAGATCACCTAAGCCAAGGCTAAATGAATTTCTTTCATGGCTTATTTGCATGGGTGGGATCAGGTTACCCGCGTGTTCAGACATATGGCGGACAAGACTGGGGGAAGAAAACAAAGGCCTGGCGCAGCTGATGTATTTGCATCGTTTGCAAGCTTCGTGACCATCAGCCTCACTGGCAAAATCCAGGCTGACACACACTGACCACACTGTCAAAGCGTTCGCCGAGGGAAAAGTTCTCCGTCTTCTCAAGTGTAAAGTGTGAGATCGGAGCATTCGTTATGCTGTCACACCACCTACAATTAAGTCGCGCTTCCCTATCGTTAGGGCTTTGTTTGTTTTAAACGGTGAGTGGCTGTCACACTAAGAGTTTACACACAGTCGAAGTAACACACCAGTAAATACTCTGTAGAGGTGACAGTGAGTGGAGCGTCCTCGGGTTGCATGAATTTGTGATGTCAAATAACCTAAAGAATTACAACATGATTATGCATTAGCTAAGATACAGTCGGACTCTACCTAGGACTGGTTCAAAAGGACCTAGGACACTTGACGAATCTCTCTCTCTCTCTGTCTCTGTCTCTGTCTCTCTGTCTCTCTTTCTGACGACAGTGAGTCCTGAAGACAAGTATGAAGTCTTAATGTGCCCTCAAAAGCAATGACCTGTTTTACAGTGGCCTCTAGAGGCTGGTGACTTACAAACACACTTGTACACACAAAGACACACACACTTGTGTCTTCACACACTGGCTGCGCTAAACACATCTACAAACAACTCTGCTTCGGAGCACCGTACTGCAAACCACCACCTGCTTATAGCAATCAAAATAAATCATTCGATCTCGACATCAACGAACATGTCAGTAACAAGGTAAATGTGTCGAGTAATCATGTCATAAGTGCGACTCGACACACTAATGTTATAGCTGAGAATAAGTCAATTAGAAAGTGTTCCATCAAGATATGTTAAATAATAAGACTCTCTCTCTCTCTGTCTCTCTGACTCTCTGTCTGTCTCTCTCTGTCTGTCTCTCTCTGTCTCTCTCTCTCTGTCTCTCTCTCTCTCTGTCTCTCTGTCTCTCTCTCTGTCTCTCTCTTTCTCTCTGTCTCTCTGTCTCTCTGTCTCTCTCTGTCTCTCTCTCTCTCTCTCTGTATCTCTCTGTCTCTCTGTCTCTCTCTCTCTCTGTCTCTCTCTCTCTCTCTCTGTCTCTCTATCTCTCTCTCTCTGTATCTCTCTCTCTCTCTCTCTGTCTCTCTCTCTCTCTGTCTCTCTCTCTCTCTCTCTCTCT
>JAAGKR010009204.1:17048-27577 GCA_011419295.1 Clarias macrocephalus | reverse complement strand
ACCACATTATGGGTGTCAGGTCCGAGCATTCCTAGATGAACAGTTTCCTGAAAAGTGGATTGGTCGTCGTGGGCCAGTTGAATGGCCCCCAAGGTCTCCCGATCTGACCCCCTTAGACTTTTATCTTTGGGGTCATCTGAAGGCAATTGTCTGTGGTGTGAAGATACGAGATGTGCAGCACCTGAAACTACGGATACTGGAAGCCTGTGCTGGCATTTCTCCTGCAGTGTTGCTATCAGTGTGTGAAGAGTGGGAGAAGAGGGTTGCATTGACAATCCATCACAATGGGCAGCACATTGAACACATTGAAAAAACAAAATTTGGATTCAAGATGGCCGACTTCCAAATGGCCACCATGGTCACGACCCATTTTGAAAAGTTTGCCCCCTCACATATACTAATGTGCCGCAAACAGGACGTTAATATCACCAACCATTCCCATTTTATTAAGGTGTATCCATATAAATGGCTTGTATATTCTTTTGTAAAATAATGTATTTTTGTTTTGTCTTCTTCTTCTTTGTATTATTATTATATCTTCTCCTATGATTGAAAAAGTTATTAGAATTGGGTACACATGCATAGCCCTGCCAAAAAAATGTCACCCCCTGGATTTAACCAAACAAATAGGTAAGAGCCTTCTATTGAATAATTACTGCAGTGAGCAATGTGTTTTAGCTGGCAACAAGGTATTTAACCCTAACTGATGCAGTGAGAAGCTTCTTGTTTCTCAACAACCATGTCAGAAGCTATATCCTGTGGTCACAGAAAAGATGTTACTCTGTTTCAGAAGAGTCAGATTATTGGCCTACATAAAGCAACTGCAAAACAACTTAGGAGATTGCTGAAACTACTAAAATTGGGTTAAATAGTGTTTAAGTCATTATTAAATCCTGAAAGGATACTGTAGAACCATCATACTTGCCTGTGCGGAGGTGATAGGATCTGGGGTTGCTTCTGTCCCCAAAAAATAAGCCCAGCTAATGATTGGTACTGTACATACTGAATGACCCATCAATATATATATATTTTTTTTCTTCCCTGAAGGCACAGACATATTCCAAGATGACAATGTCAGGATTCATCAGGCTCAAATTGTTAAAGAGTGGTTCAGAGAGCATGAGACCCACAAAAAGGCCAATGCAGCAAAAAACGTCAATGCTGGAAACAAAAAGATAGGCACCAGAACAACCAGTGCACCACAGCCCACCATGCATAGGGCCCAGCAGGTAACGAACCCTGCCTGTTTGTTTTCATGCTTGGTTAATAAATGAAAAACAAATTTGTTCTGTAAAGAAAATGCCATGCTCATGACTAATTCTCCCTTTCTTTCTTTCTCTCCCTCTCTCTCGTTTGTGATGTTGATGATGTGGCAGTGAAATCACAAAATGAGGTGACATAATGTTATTAGATTTCAGTGAAGTACCTTTTTTACTCTAACCTGAAGAAGCAGCTTCCATTTGTGTCACACTTTTAAAACTATGTTGTTTCTATAGTTAAGCCTGTGCTTGCTGTAACACTTCCTGTCATTATCATCTTGTTATACATATTTTGTCTGTAATGTACAGTACTAGTCATTATAAGTTGAGCATCCTAACGAACTGCCAGCAAGATTGATTTATCATTGTACAAGTACGAACAGTTCTTGAAGGAAGAAAGATGTAGAGAATTTGCTAATTTTATGAAAGAGAGTATTTTGAAACATTTAAAAGCCACAAATAAAAATAAAAATAAATAAAAGAAAGGTATTCTCTACTAATGGTCGACAGTACAGCATCCATGCTTATAATTACCAACCTGATTCATATTTTTTAAAATTCTGATTAATGTCAATTTAATGTCAGAAAATATACTGTATGTCTCAAAAACAAGATTGACAAACACTCAAAGTTTATCTACTTATTAAAAGTGAAGATAATTTGTAACTTCAAAGTACTTAAATCTGAACATTCTTCTCCCTTACATTATAGTTGTGCTTCCTTGTATTTTTATCCACATACTGTATCTGCAGATGAAACATATTTAAAGAAGTGATAAAAAGATGATGCACTTAATCATCTGTAGTATTCATCTAATATTACATAGACTAATCAGCCATAACATTACAATGCAAAACATTATGCCCATTAATGTGTGGGTTCCCCTTGTTCCACCAGGGCACTCCTGGCATGGCTCCACAGGGCCTCTGGGGTGTGGTGTGATGTCTGTATGCCTAGGGTAAGTAGCCTGAAAATCATAATGTAACAATAGGAGTAAAAGAATTATTAGATGCCAGTAATCTCAGCCATATGGACATTATCATAAATAATAGTAAAATGCTGTCTTAATAAAGGCTTTACTAGCTACTGTTTTAAGCAGATCTTGTATGTATGTTAAGGTTAAGATGGTGGCTACTATTTTATGTTTAAGATGTTTCTCACATCTCTAACACAACTTAAAAATGACACACTCTGTCACAATAACAACATGAAACATGCATCTATTTAAATTAGCTCGAGAGGGGAAAAATACAAAGAGCTTTTTTTTTTTTTTTTGTACTTGAAAGGGAAGGCCTTGCTAGCCACGCTTGATTAGCAGATAACTCACAGTACGTTACACTTGATTATACAGCAGCACTATTGTGCTTCATTCTCATTTCTTGATGTGGCTGATGAGACTTAATCAACCCTGCTTTAATCAATGGTAGGGTCAAAAAATTTTAAAAGAAGAAAGAATAATATTACAAGGTCTTCCCACAATCATTTTCTATGTAGATTAGTGTGTAATGAGGCTGTGAATTAAAACAGATCAGTGCAATGCCATGCAAACGGGTGATGACTCACAGCAGTACACAAAAATTTAGACCCTGGATCTGAGAACACCCTAGTTCAAGAGTTCAGTCAGTTTTAGATATTGCTTTTATTGATTATTGGATTTCTTCTAAGTGAAGGGACTAAATTCGGTGCATTGTCTGACTGTGCTGCATCACTGAATCGACATAAGTTAAATCAGACGTCTTATTTTCTTCAAGCACTTCAACTAGAAATGTTGAATGATATGAGATATACATATGCTTCATATCATCCATATCATCATGGGTATTCTAATAAATAAACATGTACCGTTTACTGTCTATATAGTCGTGAGTTTAAATCTAAAATAATATCGTACTGTAAAGAATATTTTGTTAACCTCACTACATAATACCAAGTAGCCACATTGTAAATATTATTAAAAGTTATCTATATTATATAGAGTTTTTCAGTCTGAAGAAGAAATTAAAGTGATAAAAGAAATACACAACCTGTACTGGAACTGTACTAAATTGATTAACAACTTAATTGTACTGGTGCCAGCATTCACTTTTTTGTCAGTTTGTGCTGAATTGGCTTTTCTAATTAATGAATTCATTCATTCATTCATTCATTCATTCATTCATTCATTTATTCATTCATTCACTTATTTGTTTGTTTAGGTGCAGATTCACGCTGCATACAGAAGGAAAAAAGCCTGTTAATCTTTGACCACATCTGCTCTCCTGTTTGATTTCAGAATGACTGTAGCACTGCTGAAGGTGATATACATGTTTCCTTATTCCACTTTTTAAAATTTAATGAGGCTCCAGTTCCCATTAGCAAGGCTTGGGAAATCAAGAGAGAAGAGAAATAGCTGAAGAAAAAAAAAAAAAACACAACAATTGCTGCCCATATCCCTGCAGAGATGAAAAGTAACAAAATACAAATTCTTTGTTACTTTACTTTACAGCAAAATCCCTAATGATAGATAGATAGATAGATAGATAGATAGATAGATAGATAGATAGATAGATAGATAGATACGTTATTGATCCCGAAGAAAATTCCAGATATCCAGCAGCCATAGAGACAGTAACACAAAGACAGGTTGTAGATTGCACACTGTATATCTTACATATAGTCAGTACACAAGGTAATGTAGGACCTAACCAGAACTTACTTGCAATGAAGATCTAACAGAATATAAATAAAGCATGTGAATAAAAAAACAAAAGTGTTAAAGTAAAAAAAATAAACAATAACAGAAATAAGGTTAATTGAACTCCTATCAATGGTTGTATAGACAACTGAATCCAATGTGACTTATTTTCATTACAAACTTTGTTCAAATGAAGTTTATGAATTAGTCGTGTGTCCCCTTGTACAAAGTATTTAGCTTTATTCCTCTCAACCATTTTTCGGCCATTACTGTCTACAGCGTTAAATAATTCTGAAAAAGATAAATAACGAAACAAAGGCTTTCAGACCAGGAAACAAAGGCACACATAAATCCTATTGAATTTAACTTTTAAATGCAGTTAGGATTGTTACCTTTTCCTGAAGCTTTAGGTTTACATCTGCCTTTGCACCTTGGCCATCATATTTAGCATTGTGGAATTGTGAAATGTCTTCTTTCAGCATATTCCTGTCAAGAGATCTATTATCTTTTGTACTCGTTGAGAGGACTCCTGTCGGACGCTTCCATTTGTAAGGAGCTCTTTGCAGCCTCTCATCATCAGAGATTGAGAGGCACGATGAGCAAGGGGGAGGGAGAGAGTAGGGTGCTGTCAAAATGGCCTGCCATGCCTCAGCGATATAAGAGGCACTTCTCCTCCTCTTGATAGCCAGGATGGGGTCTAAAAGACAGCTAAGAAGGACTGAAGAGGGAACAAGGTCTGCTACAAACCATGAAAACAACATCCCTAATGAAGATTACCCAAGCAGGGATTTCATCATAATATCTACATATTTGCATGACATAAGCATGGTTGTGTTGCATAAACCATGAAAGTAGTAGTGTAAGTAGAGAGTAAATTATATATTTTAAAATGACAAAAGAAAGTCAAGTTATTTAATAAGGATTGCTGAATAACACTTGACCAACATAACTGCTGTTGTCTCATAGCAAGTGGGAATCCAAACAGCAATGGTCTGATTACAATAACTGGTGACAGGGTCATGGGTGCCCTATGCTCACTGATGTAGATGGCAAGCAAAAACTTCCAGCTAGTCCAGTCTCACAGATGAGCATTTGCTGACATGTTTGCATCAGAATTGGATCATTCAGCAATGGAGGAAGGTGGTCTGGTGAATCAGGTTTTCTTTTATATTATGTGGACAGCTGGGTACATGTGCACTGTACCTGAAAGTCATTGCAGAACAGGTGAACAGTTTAACAGCAAAACATGATACCATTTTCAGACTTTTATTTAATCTGGCAAATTTATTTCCTTGGACACAACATTTACCTGTAATAAAACTTTTCATTCCAAAGACTCAACATATTCTTATTTTAGGGTTTTCTTCCACGCTTCAGGCAACACATGGCACAGAAAAAGGTGAAAAAGAAAACAGTAAAGTGTCCACATAATCACTAAAGTGAAACTGCTGGCTTGGTAAAATGAAAGGCTGCCAAGGCTGAACTAAATGCGATCACTGAATCTTTGGAGAATGCTGAAGCTGTTGCAGCTACCCCAGCATTAAGAAACTACAGCTTCTGAAATGACATTATGTGATTGGGACATTGTACAAACACTATATTATTTACTTTACCAAGCTATGTCAGATGCTGTTGTGTAACCTTCTGTTTACTTTCAAATACTTCTCTTCTATTCCTCTTATTCCTGCTATCGCTAGTGCTGGTTTTGCTGAATTTAAGAGACAGAATGCATGTCATGGAAATATTTGCTCTAGAAAACATAGATACATGTTTTGTGTACAAAAGACATAATATGTAAGAACTTTGTGTGGGAAGCTGTTTAACGCCATTCCATCTTGTTGTCCATTCAGATGCTCTAACCACATTTGTAGTCCAACAATGCACGGATGGACTTTACTTGGTGTATAGCTGTACTATGATAGTGCTGTTGTCAACTACAAAATTAAAACTAAAAGTGGTATAGTAAATACCTAATGATGGCTTGGAAAATGCCATGGCTGAAAATCTTTGTAATTAATGAAGTTTTGTATGCAACAAACCTCAACACTTTTTTTCTATTTCTAATTTGTTGCCAGTGATGTACAAAAGAAATACAAAATTAAATAAAATAAAAAATTAAGCATGAGTTGAAAGTGGAGTTAAAGCATTGTGCAAAATTACACAAAGTTCACACTTGTCAGGAAACAGGGTTGCAGACATAGTGTAAGTGCAAATGAAGAATTTTTACTAAGCAACACATACAGTAAACCAAAACAAAATCTTTTTTTTTATTTAATCCAGAATAAACCAACATCAATGGAAAGAGATAAACAAACAAGCAGATGAAAGACAAGACTTACGTGCAAACAAAGAGCTTAAGTATTGAAAATAGAGCACCTGTATGATGAGACCAAACTGTGAACCCGGATCCAGTGTTAAAAAGAACTAGTGTTAAGAACCTTCCAAGGGATAATACTGACAACACTGCTATAACTAAAACTATTTTGATATAACAGTTTTGCTTTTCACTATTTCACTATTGTGACTCAAAGAAATCATGCACAATATATTCTCCATCAGTTGTCAGTATTTCTAATATACTATTTTGCTTTATTTAAAATAATAATAATAATTCATTCATTCATAAGGTCCAAAGATTAAAAAACTGTTTAGATAAACCCTTTCAATTCAACAGTATTTACTACAACTATTGAGCTTCTGTGGAATATACTTGACAACAGTATGTACTGGACAACAGTAACAGTATTCAACAGTATTCCCTACAAGTATTGAGCTTCTGTGGAATGTACTGGACAAACAAGTCTGATCCATGGTGGCCTTGCCTCATAGCTAACAGGACTTAAAGGGTCTGCTGCTAAGATCTAGACACCACAGAACATCTTTGGAGGTCTTAAAGGCTCAGACTTGTTTTGGTTGCACAAGAGAGACCTGAACAATATATACAGTCTCAAGTGCACTGAAAATACACCAATCAGGTTTTAGGCAGTATCTGGAAGCAGTATACATGATGTTTGAACACCATGAATACATTCATCAATGTTACACAGATTTTGCTAATACAGGTCAGCACTGTGGTCATCACAGCTATCTGTGTGGTAGGAAGAGTCAGTTGAAATTAATGAAAATTGCTGACATTGATGGTATGTGTAATTAGTCTCATACAAAATGAATTTGCATGCAGCCAGTTAGATATACTTGAGTTCATAGGACATTATGACAATAATTCTTCCATTGGCATTTCTTATTATTAGATATTGCTACTATCCGTATACATTTTATTACAGTTATGTAGCATTTACTAACAATAAGCATACAACATGCACTCGCTTGTCACTTTAATATAAACAACTGTAGCTTGTTCATGCAATTATCTACTCAATTTTCCCACTCAAATATGTCCACCTTAGCCCTAGCTTCCTGTTCTTTGGTGACAGGAGTGAATTTAAATGTGATCCTCAGCTGTTGAAGCCCATCTTCCTAGAGGTCCAGGGTGTTGTGCATTTTGAGATGCCCATCACTGAATACTCCCTCTCAGACTGAAAAAGACTGGCTATTCTTTTCTGACCTCTCTCTTTAACAAGAAATTGTAATTTTCTCCCTGAGAACTGCAATTCACCTCCTTTTGTTTTAAGTACAATTTCGTTTTAAGTATAATTCTTTCTTTCTTTTTTGTTAGTCTGTGAGAGTATGCCACATGCATGAATTGTTAGCGTTTCAGACATTCCAATCTCAGTCTGCCCATTCACTGTCCACTCTGCACTGTTCTTGTGCATCATCCTTTAAATCCCCATCACACTGAGGCACGTTCCCATTACAGTACATCCTCAAAATATGTGTGAAAGTACAGTGGAACCTCGGATTGCGAGTAACACGGTTTACGAGTGTTCCGCAAGACAAGCAAAGATTTTTAAAAAATGTTGACTTGAAAAATGAGCAAGTCTTGGTTTATGAGTGCCATGTATCATGTATCACGCATTCGCTTTTGTTATGACACCAAGCGTCACATGATCACAACTGACCCAATGATTTTTCTCTCTCTTGTGCTGCAGAATTGTGGGTAATAATCTCCCCTGCTGGGTCTTAGTGCTCGTCTCTTACTGATATAATCAACATCCCCCTTCTCTGTTCCAGCGTGTCTCCTATGTGTGTGCGCACCCGTAATTTGACATCGACACACACATACACAGACACAGGCTTCACACATACATACAGTATAGACCCACACTGCTCTACACAGAAACACTGCTCTGTCGCGATTCTTTTCAAAGGTAAAGTGCATTCATTTGTTATTTTTTTAAAACAGTGTTCCCGTTGTGTGGGTGTTTGATGTGAAACTTTAAAAGCAAGGTGGGGGGAGGGAGGAGGAGTGCTACTGTGTATGATGAGGTGAGGGAAGGAGCTAATTCCACACACACACACACACACACACACACACACACACACACACACAAACGGAAACACTTATCTGTCTAGATTTATTTTTACTTTTTTTAAAGGTAAGTGCAGGTTAATTAGTTTTAATTTTACTTTATATATTGTATTAATTATTTTTATGTATTTTATTTTTTGGGCTGTAGAACGAATAATTTGAGTTTTCATTATTTCTTATGGGAAAATTCATGAAATTTCAATTTGGTTTACGAGTGCTTTGGAAAACGAGCCCACTTCTGGATCGAATTATGCTCGTAATACAAGGTTCCACTGTAGTAAGAAAAGCTGGAACACAATATTAAAACCAAAAGACATAGTATTGTCTCCCTTGACTTGAAGCTGTAACTTGATAAATGCTGCGTTCTTTCTTCCTCTTCTGATGCTTATATGGCCACTTAAGGGCCCTGTCCATAGGCCCAGTAGTGGAAAACCAGCAGTAGTGAGCTCGGACCACAGACCCCGCAATCAGCAGCACAGATCCACAACCTTCTGAATCACTACTGCATTCAATGTAACCACTAGAGCAGTTCCCGAGGCTAGTCCTGGAGGACCCATGCTCTGCACCTTTAATGTTTTTCCCACTCTACCACACTCACTTCTATTCAGAAGAGGCTGTCAATTAGCTGATTAGTTTAATCAGGTGTGTTGGGAGCAGACAAAACACTAAAATATGCAGGGCAAGGGGTTCTCCAGGACCAGGGTTGTGAACGACCACACTCGAGTATATTTGTATAAAAATCCCAGGAGATTAGCAATTTCTGAAATACTCAAACCAGTCCATCTGGCACTAACAACCATGACACAGTTAAAGTCACTGGAGTCACATATTTTTCCATTCTGTGCTTTGATGTGAAAATTAACTAAAGCTCTCGTCCTGTATCTGCACTGTAACTTGCACATTGCCCTGCTGTTATACAACTGCTTTATTGGTGCAGGTTCTAGAGTCCTATAAAGGGTCTGGTAAGTGTATTACAGGTTTAGCATCAGACATAATTACTACAGTAGGTAGACAAGGGGAATGTCTATTATCGGCGTGCTTACCGCCAAAATAAATCAGTAGCATTTCAAAGTAATTTCGTGACATGACCGCCAGGTGGCGCAAAGTGACATTTTCCCTCGCCGCAGTTAAGTCAGAATTAAGTCATAAAAAGTCATAATATATTGTATTGAAGAAATACTACAGTGATGGTAATTTCCACATCTGTGTATTTTATACAACAAACATGAAAAATCTGAACCAGAGCTATTGATATTTACTGTACAATATTGAGTCCAAAAAAAAAAAAAAAACATTGGTTAAATGTTTAGACAGATGATCAAGTTCACTAGCTGACAATTTTATTTGTACAAAGAATGAACTGTTATATAGCCTATCTCTGTTTGTATCTGTTTATTGTTATTAAAAAATACATTCAAAGACATCAAACTTAAATATAAAACAACTGGTTTATTAAAAGCAGACATTTCACTTTCTATGCATATTATATGCAGGATTATTTTTTATAGTCTAAATAAAAATTATTTTCTAAACGTGGGCTAAGTATGTTGTTTACTTCCTCATCTTTAATTTCCTACCTAGTCTAATCAGCACTCAACTGCACACAAAGTTTTCAAGAGCGGTGGGAAATTTTGTTGTACTAAATAATATTTATGCAATATAATCAGGGCCTCTTATTCCTATTTATCCTGGGTTGTTGTTGTTTTAGTGTTACTGTGTGTGCTTCACAATGTCAGACAACATTCAAATGCAAAATATAGTTGCAAGCAACGATGACGGGCCCAAGCACCCTGTGCCATCGCCACCCGGGGTGCACCGCACAACCTGTGTTACTCGAGTGTGTTAAGACCTCGAAAAAGCGATCGCCACTCGGGTGCACCGCACAACCTGCACACATCACACACTATACAGGACTAATGTGTGTGTGTATGGTGTGTGCGCGTCGTGGGGGAGGTGAGTGTGTGTGTGTGTGTGTGTGTGGGTGTGTGGGTGTGTGTGTGTGTGTGTGTCGTGAGAGGTGTGTTTGTGTGCGTGAGTGTAAACATTTGTAATATGGGTGTATGTATGTGTGCATGTGTGTGATGTGTGAGTGTGTTTGTGTGCAAGCATGCATGTGTGTGTGTGTGTGTGTGTGTGTGTGTGTGTGTGTGTGTGTGTGTGTGTGCAA
>JAAGKR010009203.1:0-17586 GCA_011419295.1 Clarias macrocephalus | reverse complement strand
AAGAGCTGTTAGAAGAAAAAGATTTTTGCTAAACTTTTTTTTATTTAAGGTTGAGGGTCGAACATATTCTGAAAGCTAATGTTGCTGGTAGACGCCTGTGTCTCGCTTGGAGGCGTGTCTCGCTTGGAGGCGTGTCTCGCTTGGAGGCGTGTCTCGCTTGGAGGCGTGTCTCGCTTGGAGGCGTGTCTCGCTTGGAGGCGTGTCTCTTACAAATCATAATTATTTTTATTTGGTTTTGTTTCCCCAGAATCAGCTGCACACTTTTAACGATGTCTGCAATAACGAGTCTCTGGTGTCCGACACTGAAACGTGAGTACTCGTGTGTGTGTATGTGTGTGTGTGTGTGTGTGTGTGTGTGTGTGTGTGTGTTGTTTAATCCAGGTTTTTGTGAATGCAAACGCTAACCGTGTTGTGTTTAACAATGTCTGTGGACAACTCCTCCTCCCCCTCTTCCAGGTCGATAGCAAAAGAACTCGCCGACTGGCTCATCAACAACAACGTGATCGAGCACATTTTTGGACCAAATTTGCACATTGAGGTGAGCGCCTGACCTGTCTGTCTGTCTGTCTGTCTGTCCTGTCTGTTAAAATTTGAGTTTTTGTACTTGAATGTGAGATTAATTAATGATTGTGGGTCTGTTGCAGATTATTAAACAGTGCCAAGTGATCCTGAACTTCCTGGCTGCGGAGGGGAGACTGAGCACACAGCACGTCGACTGCATCTGGGCCGCTGCGCAGGTCTCACACACTTGATCGCTCAGTCACTAGCTCTGCCTGTCACACACACACACACACACACACACACACACACACACACACACACACACACACACACACACACACACACACACACACGATTTGGGTATTCAAGTGAAGAGCATCTCTTACGTTATAACATTGCTGTTATAAGGAAAAAAATTACTACAGGTAGTCCTCAACTTGCGAGCATCCGAGTTATACGTACGGACCGCGGTTTCTACTTCAGGTTCAATCTCACTTTATAAGACTCACTTTGTCTGACTTCAGAACAAATCCGACTTACGAACACCCGGAACAGAACTCATTCATAAGTCGGGGTCGACCTGTATAGACTTCCCTCAGAGGGCTGAGACTCGAGACAACTGCTATAAATAAACGTAAAACAGACGTCTTTGGTGGTGAACTTGAGAATGGGTAAACAATCAATAATAATAAAAATAAAAACGCACTCTTCTTTTCTTATCGTGAAGGTGAGGGGTAAGAGTCTTAACTCCTGTAAATCTGTAAGTGGGAGGGGGAATATAATGTCTCTCTCCCTGTCAATCACAGAGGCACTAGCCAATCATGATCATATTTGAGCTCGGGTATGCAGAAGAGGGCGGACAGCGCTTTTATTTATTTATTTATCTATTTATTTATTTATTTATTTATTTTTATGTAAGCCAGGTAAGATGAGGTATTCCCATCTTATCAGCTTATTAGATTTTTTAAATTCTGTTCATAAATTCTTGCACAAAAGCTGTAAATAAATAAATAAATAAATAAACATGGAATTTGAACTCGCACCCTTCTGATGGTGATGTTTTATTTCGTCATGTTCTGTGTTCTCAGTTGAAGCACTGCAGCCGCTACATCCACGACCTGTTCCCTTCCCTCATCAAGAACCTGGACCCAGTGCCTCTGAGACACGTCCTCAACCTGGTGTCTGGACTCCATCCTAGTGCACACACCGAACAGGTACGCACGCGCACACACACACACACACACGCATCTGCTTAGATCTTACAGAAAGAATAGGAGGTTCTTTCAGGTTCAGATCCTGATTAGTCTTGACTGAGAAAGAAAACACATGCTCTGTATGTTGTGTGTGTGTGTGTGTGTGTGTGTTTGTAGACCTTGTACTTGGCGTCCATGTTGATCAAGGCGCTGTGGAATAACGCTCTGGCAGCCAAGGCGCAGCTTTCCAAGCAGAGCTCCTTCGCCTCTCTGCTCAACACCAACCTGCCAATGGGCAACAAAAAAGGTAGTGTGTGTGTGTATAAATCACATGCGTTTATATTCTACTGCACATTTATACGTTTATCCCATAAACACCACGGTGCCGCAGGCGTCACAAAGCATTTCAATGTTCTGGAAAGTTCCTCGTTCGGATTTATCCATGACTTCGACTCATGATGTCCGTAACGATCGTCCTGGTGCGGTCATGTGACAGTTTGTGAATTTGTGCATCCATGACATCATTTTCATGCGTCACAACTGGACAAACGTACAGATATACAGACAGAAATGTTTCCGAGACTGGTTTCTGGTCCTCCAGTGTATAAAATGTGAACATATTGTTGAAAGAGCGAGTTCTGACCCAATGTACAGCACAGTACAGGACCTTTATTTTATTTGTATAGATTAATTCTGTTCTGAGAGCGTTCCTTTAACAAATTGATATAAAACGAATTGAGATGATCTTGCCGTGACGTACATCACATAGGGCTTTAACAATAAAATCATCAGGGACAATGCCGTGTGATGTCTTTCCAAATGTCCTCCATGTGGTCTGTTACGTCCCACATGATGTCCCTTAACCTCAGATGAGCCCAGACCCAGTTCTCCTCTAATGCATTCAGCCCAAGTCTGAGACAGCGTTTAGCTCTCAGCACGTTCTGAATATTATACACACACAGTCTGTGCAGTTATTTATTTATTTGTAGCTCATTGATATTAGACCATATTTTTGTCTTTTAGTTTTATTTGGTGAATGTTTTATGTAATTTTCTTTTCAAATTCCTCAACATAATTATCCAGACATAAAATAAGTTGCCCCATATCAGTCCTTTGACTGCTGTTACGTTCAAACACTGATTTAATAAACACAGTTCTTTTGATGTACACTGCTGATAGTTTTTTTTTTTCTTCCCCAGGTTCCCCGGCGGCGAGCCCAGAGAGCAGCGACAACAGTGACACTCATCACAGCGGAGGCAGCGACATGGAGATGGACGAGCCGATCATGGGAGGCGGCAAACGCGGCCAGCAGAGACTCTCCGACACTGAGGTCTCGCGCTTTCTTACGCGCTCTGTCTCTCTCTCTCTCGTGCGCGCTGTCTCTTGCTCTCATTCTTTCTTTTTCTTTCTCTCTTGCTCGCTCTCTCTCTCTCTTGCTCGCTCTCTCTCTCTCTGTCTCTTTCTGTGTCTCTCTCTCTTTCGCTCTCTCTGTAACACACATATATCATTAGTATACTTTAAGATGAACTTTCTTGGCATTCTGTAAAGGTTTCTAATGAATTATAAATGTACCAGGTGCCAAGTTTGTGTTCTAGCAGCCACACACTCACGCTCTTCTGTGTTGCTCTGTGTCTGGCACGTCTTGCATCACAAGGCCGTAATTAATTCTATACAGAAGGAAACGTTCAGCACAGCTATAGAAATGTATAAATCCCCAGTAATAATTATAAGTATGCACTTGTAAAAAACTTCAGTTCTTATTTTAAGTTAAGTACAGTTTGTATTGGACTCTCCAAGTCCTAATTTCTGTATTTCAGTCTTTATTTTCCTGGATTTCTTTTTGTATCGCTTAGACGTTTGTACACTGCCTGGCCCCCCAAAAAAAAGGCGCAACAGGATTTCATTGTCTATCTTGTGTCCAGTTCATGTGAGAAAATGATTCATCGTGCTCCCAGAACCACTCTTTCACAGTCTGGTTTTCACATCTAACCTAGAATTCATTCAGTACATTCAGGTGGTCTGCTGAGTCTAGACCTGAGCGACTGAAGTGACCCCAGATCATAACACTGTGTCCAGAGGCTTGTACAGTGGACACTATGCATGATGGGAATAGGGTCGTAGCTGTTTAGTCCCAGTCCCCTGAGTTCTTGTCACATTTTGCGTGTGGAAATGTGGTTACTTTCACTATGAACCATTTAATTTGATTTCTACCAGCTCGTTAATTTGATCCTTCTGAAGTTGTGACTTTTTTTTTCCCCCCTCTTTGTCTGCTCAGGAGTCGATGCAGGGCAGCTCGGACGAGACGGCGAACAGCGGCGAGGAGGGCAGCAGCGGCCCGGGGAGCAGCAGCGGTCGCAGCGAAGCCTCCAGCAACGAGGCCGAGTCGAGCCAAGCCAGCCAGTCAGCGGGCAGCCCTGGCAGCGAGCTCCACTCCGATATAGCTGATAGCGAAGCCTTAAAGGAGGACGAGGAGGAGGAAGACGACGAGGACGACGAGGAAGACGATGACGAAGACGAGGACGATGAAGAGGACAGGCCGACTCCGGTTTCCGAGCGCAGCCCTCAGAAGGAGACCCGAGACCCCCTGACTTCAGAAGTGCGCAAACGGAAGGCTGGCGAGGCTCTCGGAGAAGTTCAGGGTCCGCCGGAAAGACCCGGAATGTCCGGAGCGGTCGCGTCCGGTTCCATTGGTCCTAGTCTTCAGAAACCCAAAACCCTGTCGTTCTCGTCCGAGGCCACGTCCGCCATGGTGACTTCATCGTCCTCTTCCTCCTTGAGGATTCTGGACACTTGTTCCTCGGCCTGTTTAGAAGGATCCTCGGAAGAGCGCATTGACCCGGCGTCTCTCTCCCAATCCCAGAATCCCCAGCAACAGCAGGGGATTGGGCCAGAAATGGGCGCCTCACACGGGACACCCATAACCCAGGAGCCGCCCTGCTTAACCCGCGCCACCGACTTCCTGTCTGAAGCCATGGGCAACGAACTGTTCAACTGCAGGCGCTTTATCAACCCGCAGCATCACCACCACCACCACCACCACCATCACCACCACCATCATGAAGGGTACGACCAGGGCATCTGGGTAACTCTGGGTGTCACTAATTGCGTCGTAATTGTCCAGTTAATTAAGCTGGTCCTCTCTTTCCAGCCACATGGTGGAGGATATGCTGAGCGCAGACGACGTGAGTTGCAGCAGCTCGCAGGTCAGCGCCAAGTCCGAGAAGAACATGGCGGATTTTGACGGCGAGGAGTCGGGCTGCGAGGAGGAGCTGGTCCAGATCAACTCTCACGCCGAGCTCAGCTCGCACCTGCAGCAACATCTGCCCAACCTGGCCTCCATATACCACGAGCACCTGGTGCAAGGTACGCTCCCAGCTCCCATCCAGTCACATGGTGCATATACCTTGAATATACAAGCATATTATATATACATTTATTTAAATAGTTTCATACTTAAAAAAAAAAAAAAATATATATATATATATATATATATATATATATATATATATATATATATATATATATTAAATGTATACGGACGATCCTCAAATTTGTTTCTTAGCTAGAAATATGTGTAGCAATACTCTCTCGTGACACTAGATGGCAACAGCCACATATCCCAGTCAGCCATGCGATTATAAAGGAAAAACAACCAATACGCTAGAGGAGGTTATTTTATTAAAAAATAGTATTTGTGTTAGATGCTCTACCGTTTGGTTGATTAGGGCATTTTTAGATGCTCTACCATTTGGTTGATTAGGGCATTTTCAACACCGTCATAATCGTGGAGCATCTGTACTTAACTCATTTGCATACCTACACATTTACTCATTTGCATACCTACACATTTACATACTCGCGTATATATTTAGATAATGTTGATGTGTCATCATTTTCTGAAGCGCTTACTTGCATAATTATACTAATGTCACAGAAGCCGTCGAACACACCGGGTAAAAGAGCTGCTCTGTTGATGCTCCACAGGTCCTTCTGTTCATAAACACCAGTACTCGGGCCATGCGGTGACGGACATTAACCTGGACAACGTGTGTAAGAAAGGAAACACTCTCCTGTGGGATCTGGTCCAGGACGAGGACGCGGTGAGACCGGGAGGGAAGGCATGAAGTGAATTGTAATGTTTAAATGTCACGCATGTGATTCCTTGGCATGGTTTTCAGGACAGTCCCATTTCCTGCGTCCTAATTGGTTAGAGAAAACGCATTTCCACAGAGGGAAGTCACTTGCATTCAAAACTACTGAGAGTAAGGCAGGAATGAAACAAGTTGCCAGTATGTGTGATCTGAGCAGTACAGGTTGTCCCCGACTTACGAACATTTGAGTTACGAATTTCCGCAGATACGAGCAGACCGCGGTTCTACTTCACGGAAGTGTATTGTACAAAAAAAATAGACACTGCAGTGCACCAGATACCCATATTTACAATTATATGCAATATTTTCAGTGTGTAAGTGAGTGTATTAAAAGTCTTGTGTGTGTGGATACAATGAGTCGGTCCGGGAGCACGATAATAGAAAATGTCTGTCCTGATGGTGAATAATGTTAATTTTGAAAAATCTTCAACAAAACAGAGATCACAGTTTAATACAGTGGAAAACAGCTCCGAGACTAAATGGAGTTCGGGATTCCCCTCACGATTTAAAGGTGCAGAGACAACACGGTTACATTTGTGAGAGCTTCATTTCCTTAGGCACAGTTTTTGGCCACATGATGGTGGTGTGGGGCAGATTTAGTCAAGTTTATTGGTATGATTTACATTGTATATTCGTGTCAAAGCTGTATAAGACTCACTTTGGCAGACTTAAGAACAGATCCGACTTACAAACGTGCTCCCGGAACAGAACTCATTCATAAGTTGGGGCCTGTATTTATGATTTATGTTTACACGTTTACAAGGAGGATTATATGTGACATTTAAACATTCTAATTGAAGAACCTCATGTAACCCAAATTCTTAAAATGAGCATTGAAATCCAGAAGGTGGTTGTCTCCGTGGTGACCAAGTTATAATCTCAGTCTCCTTAGATATGTCCCTAAGAGTGTATAGCGTTGTGGGCAAACGCTGTTTGAAGCTGTCTCTTTTGTTCCTGGCTGTCAGATTCACTTGTCTGAGGGTCTGATAAACGAGGCGGAGAAGCTGCTGTGCTCCCTCGTGTGCTGGTTCACCGACCGGCAAATCCGCATGCGCTTCATCGAGGGATGTTTGGAGAACCTCGCGCACCACAGGTGAGACTCAATCAGGTGTTAATTAGAAGAAAAAAAATCTCCAAAGCATATCTCCAATGGAAATTAGGTTAATGTTCATGTAGATGACAAAATCTGGATACATGGCGACTTATAGTTATTTATTGCTAGTTTTTAAAGAATTTCATCTTGGTAAATTTGGATAAAATTGAGTGAGCTAAGTAACATAACGAAAGGATGCTGAAATGGTAAGAGGAAGTTATGCTAGTAAGAAAAAAAAACTAAGATTTCAATTGGAGGGTATCCTTCCGACAGATTCCTGAGAGAGAGAGAAAGAGGTTTTCCATTAAAATAAAAAAAAAAGAAAAACATCCTAGATGAGAGAAACCAACCCTAGTGATATAAAGCTGACTTTATGACAATATAATAAGTTGGACCAACTTGAGTAAAAGTGGAGAAAAAAGTAGAGATACACTATGTAAAAGTAGAAGTCCTCCATTTACATACAGTCACCTAAAGGATTATTAGGAACACCTTTTCAATTTCTCATTAATGCAATTATCTAATCAACCAATCACATGGCAGTTGCTTCAACGCATTTAAGTGTGGTCCTGGTCAAGACAAACTCCTGAACTCCAAACTGAATGTCAGATTGGGACAGAACCGAGGTATGCAGCAAAGCATTTGTGAAGCCACAACACGCACAACCTTGAGGCGGATGGGCTACTACAGCAGAAGACCCCACCGGGTACCACTCATCTCCACTACAAATAGGAAAAAGAGGCAACAATTTGCACAAGCTCACCAAAATTGGACAGTTGAAGACTGGAAGAATGTTGCCTGGTCGGATGAGTCTCGATTTCTGTTGAGACATTCAAATGGTGGAGTCAGAATTTGGCGTAAATAGAATGAGAACATGGATCCATCATGCCTTGTTACCACTGTGCAGGCTGGTGCTGGTGGTGTAATGGTGTGGGGGATTTTTTCTTGGCACACTTTAGGCCCCTTAGTGCCAATTGGGCATCGTTTAAATGCCACGGCCTACCTGAGCATTGTTTCTGACCATGTCCATCCCTTTATAACCACCATGTACTCATCCTCTGATGGCTACTTCCAGCAGGATAATGCACCATGTCACAAAGCTCGAATCATTTCAAATTGGTTTCTTGAAAATGACAATGAGTTCACTGTACTAAAATGGCCCCCACAGTCACCAGATCTCAATAGAGCATCTTTGGGATGTGGTGGAATGGGAGCTTCGTGCCCTGGATGTGCATCCCACAAATCTCCATCAACTGCAAGATGCTCTCCTATCAATATGGGCTAACGTTTCTAAAGAATGCTTTCAGCACCTTGTTGAATCAATGCCACGTAGAATTAAGGCAGTTCTGAAGGCGAAAGGGGGGTCAAACACCGTATTAGTGTGGTGTTCCTAATAATTCTTTAGGTGAGCGTATATACTGTAAAAAAAGTAAAAGTACAAAAGAACTCAAGGTGCACCTGAAGAACCTTGTGTAAAATCTTGTTCTTTTGGTCAAGGCCATGTTATAATGTGATATTTATTTAGTTATTTTATTATTATTTTTATTTTTTCACTATCCTTTAAATCCCTTACATTACGGTGTTTTTGCAACCTTCTGATTTCAAACACTCGCTACAATAAGTGTTTCGGCAAATCAGGCAATTATGTGAAGTAGTCAGCAGGTGCCGCTGTAGTTATGTTAGAATTGCATGCAGAAATGTAGTGAAGTAAAAAGTACAGATATTTGTTGCAGAACCATCTCGGTTGTACAACATTGCTGATTTTTAATTATTATTTATTTTTGTTCCCCATGGTTTGTGTGCGTCTCAGGTCCGTAGTGGTCTCTCTCCGTCTGCTGCCGAAGTTGTTTGGGACGTTCCAGCAGTTTGGCTCCAGCTACGACACGCACTGGATCACCATGTAAGCGAGCCAGCTGTCATCTTTGCAGGCTTTCCTCTTCTGTGCCAGAATGTAGACCGTAGCGTTATGAGGATGAGTATGGTGAAGAACAACACTTTGCTGTGTTTTTTTGTGCCGCAGGTGGGCTGAGAAGGAACTCCACATGATGAAGCTCTTCTTCGAGGACCTGCTGCATTACATCCAGGAAGTGCGGGAACAGCGACACAAGTTCTCCCTGTGAGTACCGTGCTGAGGGATGTGTGTGTGTGAAGGGTTGCGCCCTCTTGACTTTTGTTACGACGTGAACACCAGGGCAGGATGTCTGAGACGGAAGCGGACGTTTTGGTGAAGATTCCTCTTACGCGAGGACTTTGTTGTTTATGTGTCGTGTGTGTTATGTTTGTGATGCAGGTACAGCCACAGTGCAGAGGTGCAGGTGCGTCTCCAGTTCCTCACCTGCGTGTTCTCCACACTCGGCTCTCCAGATCACTTCAGTGAGTCTCTCTCTCTCTCTCTCTCTCACATACACTCCTCGTCACCACAACCCTCACACACTCATGATTTATTAAAATTCGAAATGCCTTGTGTTTTGAAATGTGTTCTGTCAGGGTTGAGTCTGGAGCAGGTGGACATCCTGTGGCACTGTCTGGTAGAGGACTCGGAGTGCTACGACGACGCACTGCACTGGTTCCTCAACCAGGTGCGCAGTAAAGACCAGCATGCCATGGGCATGGAGACCTACAAACACCTCTTCCTGGAGAAGGTGAGCTCGCTCGCGCTCTCTCACAGCAGTGCAGAAGACGATTCATCATTGCGGTTTATCCCTAGTAGTAAAACGTTTTCTCCGAGGACTTTCCTTATTGACCAGAACACTGTGTTCACGCCAAGCAAGTGTTTTACTGCGGCCGAGAGATTCATCACCGTACCGCGCTCGAAGTCTTCTGTAAATGTCAATCGTGTTTACGCAGTACGTCATGGACGAGTCCCGGTTTGACTTGAACGCTCCTCTTTTGTAGATTTATTGTAATTCTTTAAGGCTAAGTGCAGAAACCCGACTTATAGGAATATTTAAAGAAGTAACGAACTTTTGGAGGGAGCTCGTATCTACAAATCTGTGAAAGTTCTAAAAGTAGTACTAGCAATTTTTTTTGATAGTTTATTTAAAGTTAAATAAAAAAATTACAGTAAAAAAGTGAAAATAGGACGATACATTTACAGTATTTATTATTTTTTTTTTTAATGCTTTGCATTGTATATTTATGTCAAAGGTGTATAAGACTGACTTTGTCGTACTTACGAACGAACCCGACTTAGGAACATCGTCCTGGAATGGACCTGTATGAGCTAAATACACCTTTGGAGATAAATCTGTCTGAAAAAACTTTATTTATAGTGTGAGATTAAAAGTTTTGGAATTCTCATTTTGGATGAAATGTCTCAACTATGAGCTAAGAGGGAACAAAAAAAAAATAGTGTATGTATATATAAATATATTGCCAACTTTTTCATGTGTGTTTTTAGATGCCGCAGTTGAAGCCGGAGACGATCAGCATGACGGGACTCAACCTGTTCCAGCACCTCTGCAATTTGGCCCGTCTGGCCACCAGCGCCTACGACAGCAACTCTAACTGCGAGGTACGCACTGCGCCCTTACACACTCTGTGCTGCACCGTCACACTGGGGAAGGTTATGACGTTAAATTCCAGTATCTTAGACTAAATACTTACACAAGTAAATGTTATAACTGAAAATTATGTGTGTTTTGTGTAGTTGTGTGGTATGGATCAGTTATGGGGCATCGCTCTGAGAGCTCAGTCTGCAGACATCAGCCGAGCCGCCATCCAGTACATCAACTCCTACTACATCAACGGTTTGTTACAATACACACACACACACACACACACACACACACACACACACACACACACACACACACACACACACCTTCAGATCGTCATTTCTTGGAGACGTGTTTCTAAAATCATGCAAGCTGTAGAGTGTATCGGGGTGAATCTGGAAGCTGAGTGTGTGTGTGTGTGTGTGTGTTTTTCAGGTAAGACGGGCCTGGAGAAGGAGCAGGAGTTCATCAGTAAGTGTATGGAGAGTCTGATGATGGCGTCGGCCAACCTGGAGAAGGACCCGCACTCCAGCCTGACCATCATCGAGAGGGGTCTGCTCATGCTCAAGACACACCTGGAGGCCTTCAGACGCAGGTACACACACACACACGCTTGAATGAAAGGAATGATGTGTTTACAGCTTTTCTGAGAGACGTCTTGTAAAAAGACTAGGTTAGTATGAGGAGTTAACTTGATTTCATGTGTGTATTTTTGTGTGTGTGTGTGTGTGTGTGTGTGTGTGTGTGTGTGTGTGTGTGTGTGTGTGTTTGTGTAGGTTTGCGTACCACCTTCGGCAGTGGCAGATCGAAGGTGCAGGAATCAGCAGCCACCTCAAAGCTCTCAGCGACAAGCAGTCCCTGCCTCTCCGCATCGTCTGTCAACCCGCCGGCCTGCCAGACAAGGTACGCGCGCACACACGCGCATGCACCTGCACACACACTTTCTGAATCAGGTTGAACTGATGATAGTCAAAGGAGAGAATTTTATTACTGGACTGATATAACTGTGTGTGTGTAGATGACGATAGAGATGTACCCCAGTGATCAGGTGGCGGATCTCAGAGCCGAGGTCACTCACTGGTACGAGAACCTGCAGAAGGATCAGATCAGTCAGCAGGCACAACTACAGGAGTTCAACCAGAGCACCAGACAGCAGGAGTTTCCAGGTACACACACAGACACCCCACCCCACCCCACCCTACAGACACCCCACCCTGTTACGCACAACCAGAGCACTAAACAGCAGGAGCACAAATGCACACACACACAAATGCGCGCACACACACACACAAATGCGCGCACACACACACACACACACAAATGCGCGCACACACACACACACAAACGCGCGCACACACACACACACAAATGCGCGCACACACACACACACACACAATGCGCGCACACACACACACACACAAATGCGCGCACACACACACACACACAAATGCGCGCACACACCACCATAACACAACAAACCACAATGCGCAACACAACAAAAGCACAAGACAGCAGGAGCTTCCCGGTACACATCACTTGACGCAGACTACAACACAATACACAACACACCACAGCACGACACCACAGACTGTACCTTCATCTTTATGGCAATGCTTTCATTTGTGTGTGTGTGTGTGTGTGTGTGTGTGTGTGTGTGTGTGTGTGTGTGTGTGTGTGTGTGTGTAGGTGGTCTGATGGGTCCCGTGCGAATGATTTCATCAGGTCATGAGCTGACCACCGACTACGATGAGAAAACACTACACGAGCTCGGCTTCAAGGACATGCAGGTACTTGCTCTGTCTGTCTCTGTCTTTGTCTCTGTCTGGCTCTGTCTCTGTCTCTCCCCCCGTGTCTTTGTCTCTTTCTGTTTCTCACTCAATCTCTCCGTTTTGTTGTTACTCTCTCTCTCTGTCTCTCTCTGTGTCTCTCAGATGGTGTTCGTGTCTCTGGGTGCTCCTCGGAGGGAGAGGAAGGGAGAAGGTGTCCAGCTCCCAGCCTCCTGCCTGCCTCCTCCTCAGAAGGAACACATCCCCATGCTGTTGCTCCTGCAGGAGCCTCACCTCACCACGCTGTTCGACCTGCTCGAGATGCTCGCCTGCTTCAAAGCTCCCGGTCCCGAGCGCACGCAGCACGCCGCTCAGGTAACGGGAACCAACGCACATGTGCGCACACACACACACACACACACACAGTATAACTTCATAAGTTGCACAATTAATTATTGGCGCCCTTGGTTTTTAATTTCAAGGCCCGCAGAGAGTTCTTGATTTGATGAATGACTACAGTGTGTGTGTGTGTGTGTGTGTGTGTGTGTGTGTGTGTGTGTGTGTGTGTGTGTGTGTGTGTGTTGTGCGTGTCGCCGGTGTTTTAGAGCGTACGCTGCGAGGATCTGCACCTGCATGCGGAGAATCTCTCTCGCCGAGTGTGGGAGCTGCTCATGCTCCTGCCCACGTGCCCCAATATGCTCCAGGCCTTTCAGAACATCTCAGACGACACGGTCAGTCTCATGACCCGTCCTGCTGCTGCATCAGAAGTCTCGATTAAGGTCCATCGATCGATGACTGAGAGGTGTGTGTGTGTGTGATGTTTCAGGGCTCTGATGGCCTTTGCTGGAAAGATCTGTTGAGGATAAAGTCGCCCCATAAGCTGCTGTATGCTCTGGAAATCATCGAAGCTCTGGGAAAACCCAACCGCAGAATACACAGGGAGTCTACGGTATATACACACACACACACACACACACACACACACACACACACACACACACACACACACACAATACAGAGCATGTGTTTTCTTTCTCAGTCAAGACTAATCAGGATCCTTGTGGTGCCTTGTGTGTGTGTGTGTTTTACAGGGTAGTTACAGTGACCTGTACCCAGACTCAGATGACTCGAGTGAGGACCAGATTGAAAACAGTAAAAACTCATGGAGCTGCAAGGTCTCTCTTTATTTATATATATATATACACACACACACACACACACACACACACACACACACACACACACACACACACACCTTCTCTCTCTCTCTCTCACTCTCTCTCTCAGACCATGGACATTTAGTAGGCTTACTAAATGTATGTGGGTTACGTTGTAAATGTTTGTGTGTGTGTGTGTGTGTGTGTGTGGTTTTCTATCTTTGCATCAGTTTGTGGCATCTGGAGGACTTCAGCTGCTTCTGGAAATCTTTAATTCTGCAATCCTCGAGCCCAAGGAGCAAGAGTCATGGACAGTGGTGAGACACACACGCTCGCAGGCACATAGACAGACAGACGACACCTAGACAGACACACACACACTCACAGAGATGGGCAGACGGACACAAATCGAACAGCTGACAGCGGGTTTCTCAGTTTTTGTGATTTTTGTTGTTTCTCGCAGTCTCTTTTTCCTTTTCTCCATCTGTCTCGCTCCTGACTTTTCCCCTTCTCCCTCTCTCTTCTTTGCTCCATTATTCTGTCTCTTTCCTTTTCACCATCTCCATCGTGCTCTTTCTCTATCTCTTTCCTTTTCTCCATCTGTTTCTCTATCCCTTTTTGCCCCTGTCTGTCTTTCTCCTTTGTCTCATGTCTCTCCCATACTGTCTCTCTTACTGGGTGTCACGTGTGGGTGTTGTACCTCCGGGATGAGTACGGTGAGTTTTTTTTGAACTGGTCATGCAGATGGCACAGAATGGCAGATCTTAATCTCTCTCTCTCTCTTTCTCTCCCTCTCTCTCTCTCTCTCTCTCTCTTTCTCTCCCTCTCTCTCAGTGGTTGTTAGACTGCTTGGCATGCCTCCTGAAGCTGATCTGCCAGTTTGCCGTGGACCCTGCTGATCTAGATCTGGCCTACCATGACGTCTTTGCCTGGTCTGGTCTCACGGATACGCAGCGCAAGAGGGCGTGGCCAGGGAAGTCCCGCAAGAGCGCCGGGGAGCACGGGAAAGGCCTGCACATACCACGGCTGACCGAAGTACGACGCCGTGATGCACATCAAAGACTTTATTATTTTGTGAAAGGATTGATCTTATTATGAATTTGACTTCCAGGCAGAGTTTTAGTGATAGTGTGTGTGTGTGTGTGTGTGTGTGTGTGTGTGCGCGCTTTTAGGTGTTCCTCAGTCTCGTCCAAGGTACCAACATGATCCAGCGACTCATCAACGTGGCCTATACTTACGACAACCTGGCACACAGGTCACACACACACACACACACACACACACACACACACACACACACAGATAGAATGAGCAGAAGTAAATAACTGTTATTCACAAATCATCTGACGTAACTTCCTGTTCCTATTTCTCAGGGTGTTGAAAGCGCAGTCTGACCACAGATCCCGTCATGAAGGTGAGAATGTTTTCGACGCTACCTCAGGAAAGCGCTCCACAGGTTTAGCTTAATACCAGAATCTTAAGACGTTTCCACATCAGGGCTCCGGGATCGTTTCCGAGAACACTTGACCACAAGGTCGTGGTTCAAGTCCACCGGTAAAGGTGGTCTTGAGAATGATGGAGGGCACTCGGGCACTGATCGAAACAGAACTCGGAAGTAAATCACGGTTTGGATGTGAAGTAATCAGAGCCGTCCATCTTCTCCAAAATCTCTACATGTAGCATGTGTGCGCACAGATCTCATATTTTGACCTACGTAGCTATAGCTGATTAGGTAGGAAGGCTTGCAAGAGCGTTACTCTTGGCGGTTTTTCTGAAATATCAATAATATTACGCACAGAGTAAAGGATTAACTTTCTATGTCTCTTCTTCTGATGGTTCACAAACCAGGTAGATGCATACTGCCACCTGCTGTAGCAAAGCGTATAAATGCATAAGTGTACCCGAGTACGGAGACTAAAAACAATGTGAACGTTGGCCAGTGGGGTAGTTGGGAGGGGAAACGATTGTTGTTGCACACGGTACAAATCTATTGTGCGTAATGTGAAAACGCCCATACAGTACTGACAGTTAATACATGTATGTTTCATAATTCCTTTGTTAAATGAGTGTTGCTGATCTGTATTTGCATATGTGACCTAATTGACTCCTGTGTTTGTTTCATGTTTATTAATAACGATCAGATCCCAACAAAGACGTCTGTTACTGTATGCGGTGTGATTTACGTTGATGATTTGCAGTAGTGAAAACAATGAGTTTTAAAGATGTCTTACCACTCACCACCAGGTCTGTTTGCTGAATGTGTGTGTGTGTCTGTGTTTTAGTTACACACTACTCAATGTGGTTGTTGGTGAGCTGGGCACACTGCTGCTCCCTGGTGAAGTCCAGCCTGGCTGACAGCGATCATCTGCACGACTGGCTCAAAAAACTCACCCTGCTCATCCCAGAGGTACAACACCCATGAGAGAGAGACAGAGGCAGAAAGGGAGAGACAGACGGAGATGGAGAAATGGACAGAAAGTCAGGAAGAGATGGAGATAAGGAAATAGAGATGGAGGAAGACGAGAGAGGGACAGTGAAAGATGGAGAGAGGGAATGGCAGGTGATTAGAGATGGAGAATGAACCATGACTCGAGAGACAGACTGATGAGAGAGACACAGACAGACTTACTGACTGACCGATGAGACAGACAGAGGCAGGCAGACGAGACTGGCAGACAGGGGCAGGCAGACGAGACTGGCAGACAGGGGCAGGCAGACGAGACTGGCAGACAGGGGCAGGCAGACGAGACTGGCAGACAGGGGCAGGCAGACGAGACTGGCAGACAGGGGCAGGCAGACGAGACTGGCAGACGGGCAGGCAGACGAGACTGGCAGACAGGGGCTGGCAGACAGGGGCTGGCAGACAGGGGCTGGCAGACATGGGCTGGCAGACAGGGGCAGGTAGACGAGACTGGCAGACAGGGGCTGGCAGACAGGGGCTGGCAGACAGGGGCTGGCAGACAGGGGCTGGCAGACAGGGGCTGGCAGACAGGGGCAGGCAGACAGGGGCAGGCAGACAGGGGCTGGCAGACAGGGGCTGGCAGACAGGGGCTGGCAGACAGGGGCAGGCAGATCTGAAGAGGCTACTGCAAGTATTGAAATGTAACGTTATTTTACTCATTAACCATCTGCAGGTTGTCCCACTCAAACATTCTGTCACTAAAAGGTTCTCTCTCTCGCTCTCTCTCTCTCTCTCCCCAGACGGCAGTTCGTCATGAGGCGTGTAATGGACTGTATAAACTCTCCCTGTCTGGGCTGGAGGGAGGAGAGTCAATTAACAGATCCTTTCTGCTGCTGGCTGCATCAACTCTGCTTAAATTCCTTCCGGATGCACAGGCTCTAAAACCGCTTCGAGTACGCTCACACACACACACACACACACACACACACACACACACACACACACACACACACACACTTTTATAAGGTAGTATGTGAGGACAAACTTGATAACCCTAGGGATGTGATGGAGTTTGGAGTAGAGAGTACAGTTACTACTCTGTCTGTGTGTACAGGTAGAGGAGTATGAAGAGGAGGCCGTCTTGCGCTCTGGCTGTAAGGAATATTTCTGGCTGCTCTGTAAGCTCATCGACAACATCCACGTTAAAGATGCCAGTCAGACCACACTGCTGGACCTGGACGCTCTCGCTCGACACCTGGCAGACTGCATACGCAGGTATTTTTCTGCACTACAGTTGTGTTTTGCTTTTCCCTGCGTAATGTCAGTCTCGTCAGTCTTCCTCTCATTCCCGTTCCTCCTGCAGCCGAGAGATTCTGGATCAGCAGGACGGGGTTGCGGAGGACGACGGTCTGACAGGGCTGCTGCGTTTGGCCACCAGCGTACTAAAGCACAAGCCTGCGTTCAAGTTTTCACGCGAGGGTCAGGAGTTTCTGCGTGATGTCCACGACGTGCTCTTCCTGCTGCCCAGCCTCACTGATCGACTACAGCCCAAGTGTAAGAGCCACGCGGCCCGCGCTGCCGCCTACGACCTGCTCACTGAGATGCTCAAAGGCTCCGTGGACAACTACAGACTGCTGCACAACTGGGTCATGGCCCAGCACATGCAGGGTAACGCGCATACACAAACACACACACACACACACACACACACACACACACACACACACACACACACACACACACACACACACACACAACCATACACATGCGCACTCTTTACTTATAAATGTTACTTATAAATATTTTAATAATTTGTGTTATGATCTT
>JAAGKR010009202.1:4392-27587 GCA_011419295.1 Clarias macrocephalus | reverse complement strand
TGTGATTTGATTTATGCATGAAGACGAAGAATGTCACTTGTTTCAAAAACATGCGATTGTTTTGTTTTGCTCCTTTTTGACTTTATTGTAGTTCGTTATTGTAATTGAACTTTTAATACTAAATCAGTTTAACAGCAATGTACTGTACCTACACACACTAGCCACTTGATTAGGTACATAATTCTTGCCATAATAATGCCATAATTCTTTGTGGCATCGATACATAATGCTGGAAACATTCTTTTGAGGTTTTGCTCTATATTGACATGAGCGCATCACGCAGTCACTGCAGGTTTGTCGGCTACACGTCCATGATGCAAATCTCGCGTTGCACCATCTTCTAGGTGCTCTATTGGATTGAGATCTGGTGATTCCCCTCGTGATTTAAAGGTGCAGAAGACAACACTGTTGAGAGAAAGGGGACAGAGATTTAGGCACAACGATTGTTATACTTTACATTTTATATTCATGTCAGGCATATAAAACTCACTTTGTTGGACTTTACACCAGCATCACTATCAGGACGGATCCCGATAGTGTTTTTGCCAATGCTCAACAGACCAGGTGACGTTTTTTTCCCGATCTTCTTTTGGTGAGTATTGCATCACAACTGATGAAATGAATCCTGGTTAGTTAGCATCTTTACACAGAAGCGTGTGTTGTGTAAGGGAACATTGTATGTAAATAAGAATCGACGAGCAGTGAGAGCCGTTGGGTGCAGCAGATTAATGCAGAGATAAATGTCAAATATCTTGACCTTGCCTTGTCTCCTTTTTCCCCCATTTGTACTGTATTTTAATTTGCTCTGCTATCGAGTTTAATCCGGAAGGTATTGCTTCCTGAGCAGGCTTCATCCCATCATGCATTCTGTCTGTTCATCTTGCATTTCCTAACGTTCATTAAGCTGGTGTTAATCACACAGATCTGCCGTAGTGTGTTTAGAGCTGGGAGAAATGACCTTCTGAAATTCCCTGCAGAATAATAAACCTCCTCAACGTTTAATCAAGACAACACTTTTATTTATTTATTTATTTATTATTTTTAAGAGCTGAGTGTTTTATAGACTTTTTTTTTTGTGTCGTTATTTTAAAGATTCGGGTACAATCACTGAACTGGTCGGTGTATCTACACGCTGTGTCTCCGTGCCATGAGTCTGTTATTACAAACCTCTTCTCGGTCTCTTAAGGCTTTTAATTCTATTTCATAAGTGGGAATAAAAATTCTATGTCATTTCTTTTTGTATTCTTTATTTAACATACTGTACATGCACATCTCTGGAAGAAATGCTCTATATATTTTATCAATCGTTAGTTAATTGACACATCAGTAAATATTGTGTTGCGCTGCCTTTAAACGGAAGGTTTATATGACAGATCAGTGAAATACAGATGTGTTAAAGAGGCCATGCTTCAGAGAGAAGTCATTCACTTCTTTCTATTATATCGCGGTCATGTGACCTGCTGTAAATTCATTCATTTTATTCACTACTGCAGTTTATATTAGGATGCGACGTATGACCTGTAGTAACCTATGGCCAAGCGGGCATGCTCGATTCTGTGATTTATTTAGCGCTCACTCTGTAGCCATCGATCACAGAATAACACTCTCAGAGGAAAAGTGATATCCACCCTCTTCCTCATCCTTGTTCACAAACATCTACTGCCGTGTTTCGATCCTGAGATCGCTCATTCTGCACGAAATTATCATAATTACTTTAAAAATCCAAGAGACCAGATGGCCAATTAGTTTGTGATTTTTCTTACTCGAGGTTGAGAAAGTTTTGCTGAATTCTCAGGCGCTTTGTATGTAAAACAAGCACCATCCTGCTGGGTATTTTTATTTTATTTTTTTAAACGCCACTTTTGTCATTTCTAAATACGTGACGCTCTCTGCTCGAACAAAATGAACGTTTCACAAAGACCCAGCGAATGTTCTGAACTTGACTGCAATCAAAGGGTTGTGTAACCCTTATACACCAAACAGAGTTCTCCTGTTTTCATCACTGGCGCAGGGATTTAGTAGCGATGCTGTCGTTGCCCTTAACGACGGATTTAGGGAGCCAAGAAACCGCATCCAGCTCCGAGCATCTCTCTGGTGTGGAATCTTTATCAAACACTGATTCATGCTTCCTGATCTGAGTCACTGCCTTGACTAAATGGAAATCGTTTTATAAAGATGTTTCACAGAGACTAATGCTTTTTTCCTCTGTGTGTGTTTGTGTGTGTGAGACAGATTCGTGACGGGAAGCGTGTGATGGAATGCTTGAAGAAGGCCTTGAAGATCGCCAACCAGTGCATGGACCCGTCTCTGCAAGTGCAGCTCTTCATCGAGATCCTCAACCGCTACGTGTGTTTCTACGAGCGGGAGAACGACGCGGTACGCTTCACTCTTACTTTATTTTCTATTTTTCCATTCTCTCTCTGTCATCTTCAACATCCGCGAAACACCCTGAACAGGCACAGGAACATGCTGTTTTTCTGTTTCTGTCCTGCTCTACGTTTAACCCTCACTGACCCTGAACTTCACATCACACTACACACATCACAAGACAAAACCACAACTGCTCTTGCACTTCCTTTGCCCTTTCGATTTTTATAAATTTTTTTGTTTTGCTAAAAAAAAAAAAAAGTTTTTCCAGTTGAGTGAATTTTCAGCCTGGTCTTCAGGCTTGAGTCTCCTCTCTGCTCTTCACTGAATCCCTGGTGTGTTTTTAAATAATCTGACACGATCTCCAGATAAATACAGTCTTATCAGTTCTTTAATGCAGTGTCACAGAGTACACATGATGATGTAGGATCGAGATAACCTCACGAAGGTCTGTATGTGTGTGTGTCTGATGGATCAATTTGGAGAAATTGATTTGATATTTAAAATTAAACACAAATAGAATAAATCATCATGGTGTGTACGTCTCATTCAGAGGTTATTCATCCACTTATTTATCCAGTAGAGAGAAAAAAATACACTTAAAAAAAAAAAATTATACTAAATAAATAGGATGATGTCGTAGGATTTAGGTCGTACCTGAAATCTTGAGGGGTTAGAACCATACTGAGGTGAAAAAGCTGAGGTGAAAGAGCACACACACACACACACACACACACACACAACACAAACACAAGTCTCAGCAGGTAAACAGGGAGTATGCGCCGCTCTCCGTCTCAGTGCACCTTCAGCTCACTCGTACTGCTGTTGTGTTTAATCATAATTTTTAATGCTGAATGAGTTCTGAGGGAGAATCAGATCCTTTGGAAACCTCATTAACGATGCTAATAAGCGTAGAAGCTGTAGTTAATGTGAGCTGGAAAATCCTTGTAGTGTGTCATGTCTGCACACACAGTTACTCGCCCTGCTCATTTCTTTCCCAGATTTTTATCCCTCATTTTGTCGTATCCAATTCCTCACCTGCCACTAGGGGGCTCCGCATTAAGACTGAACTGCTACCAGTCAGTCAGGGAGAGCTGAAGACCATCACGTGTTTCCTCTGAACCATATGGCCGCACTGATCGCTCCTTCCGCTTGCGTGAGCTCACAGATTGTCTGAAGAGGAGCTTCCGTGATTAATGGGAGAGCGCCAAATGCTTCCCATCCCTCCCCTCTGAGACAGCTCGGCCAATCAGCTCTCTCCAGGTCTCCGGCTGTGAGAGGTTACAGCATCACCCGGGCATCTCCTGATGGTGTACCACTGCACCACTCTGCTCATTTCCCCGTTATCTGCGCTGCCTAATATCGAGTAGATGCCACTTAAACTGCCTCTTCCTCTAGACCTCTGAAGGTGTGTGTGTGTGTGTGTGTGTGTGTGTCCTGTAAGTTGTGAGAAGTTGTGTGGTGGATGGGGTGCAGGAGTAAGTACACTGCAGTAAAGTAATGAACAGGAACATTAATGCAAATAAAAACTAATCATGTAATTTAGGAAAATAATCAGCTACAGGGAGGGAAGAGTAACTCCACACCTCCACACCTCTGTCCCAGCATCCGGTGCGCATTTTTAATGGCATAACAGTGTGACAGAACTGCTAGCTGGTGAATAGCGCCCCCTAAGGTTAACACACGGTTTTTAGATCAACTTTTTCTTGTGTGTGATGTATAATAATAATAATAATAATAAACCTAGATTGTGTTTGGAACTAATATAAAGTTAACACGACTCCAGGTAAGACTCTGAGATTGTTGTGTTTTTGGAAAGAGAATCCAAGTGGGGTTTTTGTTTTTTCGTGCTCGAGGCTGGTCCTTGCGCTACGTCCAGGAGGCGCTTCGTGTTCTCTCTCTCGTCTCACACACACACACACACACACACACACACACACACACACACACCCACAGGTGTCCTCGTGGTGTGTGTGTGCGGCGGTGCACTTTACTTCCTTTCATGACAGCGGCATTTCAGAGCGACATGCTGCCTCCCGGAGAACATCCTGCTCACCACACACACACACACACACACACACACACACACACACACACACACACACACACACCACAGCACAACCCATCACACAGCACTGATTAGAAGAGAGAAATCCTCTCTCGTTCTCTTCCTGCCCCATCTCGCCCTCGTTCGCGTGCACTCCGGGTGTGCCCAGCTGCAGCCTGCGTCTCATTACTGACTCTCATCTCAGCGGCCGCTCGGGCGCACAGTCAGACACCTCTCTTCTGCTGTAATTTACCGCGAGACCACACACACACACACACACACACACACACACACACACACACACACACACACACACACACACACACACAGAGCTTTCATCTCCTTGTATTTCTGACCATCAGTATTTTTCAGACATGACCCACATTAAGGCTTGTCAAGCCCTCCGTGTCTCTCCGGTGGAAAGAGGAGCTGAAAAGCGGATAGATGTTCCCGTCCGTCTTCCCCTCGCTCTCTCTCTCTCCTTCCTTTTCCGCTCCCTCCGGCTGGGTTTGTGTACCGTATCGTGTATTAATAACTCGTTCTTTGTGTCCTTTTCTTTCTGCGCTCCGGTTGGTCTGAATGTGCCGAATCAGACGGAGAGAAGTGCAGCTGCAGATCACAAACAGGGACGCACATCTGGAGGAGGGGTGGAGTGGTACAAAAAGGAAGGAAACACTTATGGATGTGCTGTTATTAGAAAAATAATCAACTTAAGGATGACTTGAGTAACTCTGATTCATCACGCCAGAGTAGATTGTTTTCCTCTACCAGCACTATGCAGAGTGGTTTAATCCTTAGTATCCTTCTGTCAGTCTGATGTGTGTGTGTGTGTGTGTGTGTGTGTGTGTGTGTGTGTGTGTGTGTGTGTGTGTGTGTGTGTGTCCCACAGGTGACTGTACAGGTCCTGAACCAGCTGATCCAGAAGATCCGCGAGGACCTGCCCAACCTGGAGGCGAGTGAGGAGACGGAGCAGATCAACAAACACTTCCACAACACACTGGAACATCTCCGTCTGCAGAGGGAGTCGCCCGAGTCAGAGGGCCCCGCCTATGAGGGGCTGGTCCTGTAGTGGCCACACCCTCCTTCCCCCAACACGCACCTACCTACATCTGTCTGTGTACACACCCTTATAGACATGCAGTGTGTGTGCGCGCACGCGAGTTCACACCTGAACATCTGCTCCAGTGTAATAGAAAAACTAATACAGCCACCATCAGCTTGTTTCTTTTCTGTTCTTTACCTCCTTTCTTCTTCTTCTTTTTTTTTCTTTCTTTTGGTTTAGAAGAAAAAAATATAAGTAACATTTCTATTTTTTCTTTTTATTTTACAAATTAAAATACATTTTCAAACATTCATTTTTTTTCTTCTCTTTATATATATATTTTTTCTTTCCTGTTTGTAAAAACAAGAAATTAAATTATTCCTTTTCTCTCATTTTTTTTCTTAAATTTTTCCTTTTGCTTTTATATTCGTCCCTCTTTTTCCCTGTCTTTCTTTCTTTCTCCCCAAAGGCTTGCGTCTCGTGTCTCATTACGATGTGCGAGTTCCTCCTGCAGCCTTGCGCTTTAAGAGAATCCATGCTGCGCGTTCTTCACGTTCCTCTCTTTTCTCTTGTGTCCTTCACTCCTTTTTTTTTTCTCTCTCCCTCTCTTTTTCTTTCTATTAATTTGTGTGGTGATGTCATCAGTGTACGCTGGAGTAAAGTGTGTAGATATGAGTTGGTGTGTGTTGGTCACATGCTGGTGCGCTGACTCTCCTACAGAGCGGAGGCAGACGTGAGCGTGCATGGATCAAAGCCGTGTGTGTGTATGTGTGTATGTATGTGTGGCCTCCAGCTCTGTGCTTCATGTTCCTTTATGTATTTTTTTAACTCTTTATGTTCCTCTGTCCGCTCGGCGTATACTGTGTCCGTATGATCTAACTGTAAATCAGCTAAAAACAGAATATCATTGATTTCATGACATTTACGCAAATAAACAAAACCTTAACCCTGAGTTTACGTTGTTTGTTCTTCAAGTGCCTATTTCAGATAGGCTGGGTTATTTCTAATGTAATTAGCCAAAGTGAGTGAAGTTTCTAACAAACATCAAGCCCAGGATGAAGAACACGAGCTGCGACTGAAAGCCAGACTCGCAACACCTGAACCTAGAGCTCTATTCCTTATTTACCTTGTTTGTTTTTTTATTAGGATGGTGTTTTATTCAAGGAGTCTCCAGTGTGAGCACTTTGAAACCTCAGAGATAAAGCTGTAACAACTTCACGACAGAGAAGTTTACGCTTCTCCGGTATTTAAATCTGCTTTAACGGGCCACATTTCATTAAATCTTACTGAAATTCAATTTAGAAGTCATGACTTGAGATTTGATATTAATGTAAGAATCCTGTGTGATCGCTTCCAAGCTGCTGCAATACAAGAGCACTAAACCATGTCAGGATGTGCTGTTGGAGGAAAATAATCAGCTTCAGGTAGCAGCTCTGCTTCATTATACTGTACCACCATATTGATTAATTTGCTCAACACAGATTCACTCAGTGTTGTTTTTTCTTTTCTTTTTTTTCTTCCTCTCCAGAAGAGGAAGAAGGCTGACCTCTAATTTTTATTTCAACTCTACATATATACATTTTTCTAACTTTAACTGATGATACATTATTTACATTTAATGCGGATATCAGCTTAATTATGTTTGTTGTTGATATAAAAAAAATAAAAAAAGAGGATCAGTGTTAGGATCAGGATCAGATAGGTTAATGAGGTTATGCATCTGCGTTTGTGTGTGTGTGTGTGTGTGTATATTATGTGTGTGGGCAGGGATAGCTCAGTCAGGTCCTGATGCCCCGATGCTTTTATCTACTAAAATGCAGACAGAACGTTTGTTTGTTTGTTTCTCCCTGTTTTGTTTTTGTTCTAGGTGTAGATTTTTTTTTCCTAGGTCTGGATTCTGATTGCTCACCTGATCTTGATTAGTTTTCCATGACAGCATTTCTAACAGTAGTATAGCTGTACAACTACTGTGCAAAAGGATTGACCCCCTCATTTTATTAAATGTAGTTCAGTGATGTAGATTAAATGAAAACAAATGTTTTACTGTAACATGATGCAAATTGCCTGAAGATAAAGTTTTAACAAACTGCTTGTTTATGGAACAGCTTTAGCAGCGACTTCATTTCCCCTCTCGTCTGTTCCAAAAAATCAGCCTCACCAGTATACTAATCACTAATCACCGGCCTGATCAACTGTTCATCACCTGCACCTGTTTCTCACTGGATCAGGCCTCAAGTTAGCTGATTTTATGCTTGAATGACTTGTAGGACTTCTGGAGAATTGTTCCTCAAGACTAAATTAAGATACAAGAAAGTCTGGCCGTTTTGGAAGCAAAATATGAAGAAATTAATGGGAGACCAAGACTTTCGCTTAGCTGAAGGTAAGATGTTTATTTATTTATTTATTTATTTTAAAGCCAGAGTTACAGCTTTACCTCTGACTGTTGATGCGCTGAAACTGGAGACTCCTTCCTTAAGTGTTACATAAATTACGCGCATTTCATTTTATATAAACTGTAAACAATTACACGGTCTAATCCGTTTCCGCGGCGCGTCTGTCACGTGTCCCTGTGGACGAGAACTGTTGCTATAGAAACAACACCATGTGTGTTAATATAAAGCTGTGATTTGTACTTGCAGCTAAACAGCACACTGGCTTTCACACTGAAGAAACCTAAACCTTCCTCACGGGGAAATAAACTCTCACAGGATTTCCTCCTCAGTAGGAATACGTGTCCTAATGTCTCCATACACAGGGGAAACACTTGGGGAGTTTCTCTCATGTCCAGTTCTAACCGGTCTCCCACTTCTCCTGTTTACAAACCAAGGAGGGTAAACGGCATGTCAGCTCACATTTGTTGTAATTGTGTGTGTGTGTGTGTGTGTGTGTGTGCCATTCCTCCCAGCTTGAGAGAATCACCAATTTTCCAAGCTTGGACTCCCGGCTGTGACATCATCAGGATTGGATCTCAGCATGGTGGGTTGGATGGATGCTTTTCCCTTTGTAGTGAAATTTCTTCCAAAATGTTTATATTACACCTGGTTTCTGTAATTATGTTTAGTTTTGATAGATTTGGAATCACTTGCAATTTTTTTGGTTTTTGTTTAGTTATTTATTTTCTACATTCTACAACAATACTGGGGATTTCAAAACTATAAAACACAGGGAGTTGGGTAATTATATAACAACAACAGGCAGTTGTCATTTTAAGCCATGAAGGTCGGCCTTTCTGGAATAGTTTTTGTAAGAATAGTATCATGTCGAGTGCGTTTGTAAACCACATCAAGCTCCAGGATGAAACTGTCTCTCACTGTAGCTCTGCTGCAGAGGAGACGTTCATTTGGAGTCACCAGCCTCAGAAATCACCAATTAACAACCAGCACCTCAGATTAGAGCCGTTATGAAGCTTCACAGAGCAGAAGTAGCAGATATACATCTCAATATCAACTGTTCAGAGGAGATTATTGTGTGTTTTGGATAAACACCTTCGGTATTGTTTTACAGTGTAGAAAGAAATAAACATCAGGAACGACCGTGGAGTTAGAAGGGGTGTACAAACTTTTGAGCAGCAGTTTATATACATACTGTACATATTTACATTCAGATACTGTAGATAGACAGATGATGCAGTGACGTGCATAACAGCAGCTGTGTTAATGTGTTCACTCTGAGTGGGAGAAACGAATTCGCATGTGTTTACAATTAAACACTGATCACGTAGAAAATGTTTTATAAGTTACATTTTGTTTCAAAGTCTTCATTTCTGTATTAGTGTATGTACCCCGCCCTGCCTCCCGAGTCCACTGGGGTCATGACCCTGTACAGGATAAGCGCCACTGTGTGTGTGTGTGTGTGTGTGTGTCCATTTCCCCAATGTATAAAGTCTTTAAGGACACTCTGGACAAATCGGGCCTGTGTGACCTTATAAGGTGTGAGTCACAGTGTTCTCGGCATGCACGCCGTGGTTGTCGGTTGCCATGGAAACAACCAGACTTGTCAGTGCGGAGGAGACGACACCTTGAACACGAGGGAAGGATCGACAAAAACGGCTGCTGTTTAGCTACAGGTTTTTTTTTTCTCCCTCCAGCGACTGGATCTTGATTTTACAGTTTGCTGAAACTCGACCAGCAGAAATAATGAGACGGTTCTCGCTCGGAGACGTAAAATCGATACTGATGTACGGTTCTGAAATGGTGTGACACGAAGAGAAAATTGACCAATTACTCGGGTTGTACAGTAAGCATCGATAACCTTCAGAGATCTGACTGGAAAATCGCAAGGGAGCCTGTTGCAGTTTTCTTTTCTTTTCTTCCTAAAATAGAAATAATAGACTTAAGACTCAGTCAAACCAACCTGCACATTTTCTCTCTCGTTTCTGTCTGTCTCTTTTTTTTTTTAAAGTTTGCTCAGAAGTGGGCGTAGCTTTAGTTCTATCCAATGGGATTTGATTGGCTTGTGAAAAAAAAATGGCCGTTCCAAAGCAATTAAGTAAAGTGTGTGTGTGTGTGTGTGTGTGTGTGTGAGAAGAAAGAAAAAAAGTGAAACGTGACCTTGTTTTTGATCCGTACATATTTCTGTCCTGCGTATGATTTTACTGCTATTTTAAGTAAAAAAGTTAATAAAATACTCCATACAGTTTTACAAAAAGTCATTCTTTAATCAGTCAGGAGAGAGAAATACATTTCCTTTCATTTTCATTCGACAATCGACGTTCAAAAACATGAGAAAAAAAAAAACACCTGAACAGAGTGAAAGTTTCATCTTTTAATACAAAATAAACACGACATTTATTACGTTTCGCTTCCACAGATGTTGTTAATTTTTTTATCACAAATAACAAAAAAGGTCAAACGTTAAGGTAATAATAGGATATTTTTTGATAATGGCGATGAATCTAAACGATACACAAATATATTTTATATTGTTTGCTTCATTTCCTCGTGAATAGCTTGAGAAGCGTCTTATTTGTACGTTTCTTTTTCTTCTTTCTTCACATTATAAAATAGATTAAGAACATTTTTGCACCAAAAAGATTGAACTGAACTGTAGTGTAAGACGATCTAGATCTGTTTTTGGCCTTTTCACATTTTTTGTCTTTAGCGTAGCTTGTGGGATTATTGGCGCTCTCCTGTGTGATGTCACAAAAGCTGACCTTGTGATGACGTAAAATTGACTCCGGGTGCCTGAGGTGCTGAGTAATTAGTCGTAACACACACACACACACACACACACACACACACACACACACACCATGCTGAAGCGTCTCGTGCTCACCCAAAAACCACCAAAAACAACATGATGGATGGATACACGAAACTGCAGCTTTTACACCGATCCAACACTGATGGAAATTACTGAAACATCCTGACACAAATGCACAGACGCCAGTCTGGTGTTAGTATTTCTGGTCCATGTACTGCGGCTGGATCTTTATTTTACTCGGGCATAAGAGTTTACTGAAGGCCCTCCTGAAGCTGGTGTGGCAGAGCGGATAGAGCACGGGATTGATGGACGAGTTAATCCACAGAAGCCAGAAGGAGATCTCGTACAGGTAGTGCTGGACGCACTGGCCGTGACACGCGGCCCGGATGATCATCAGGAGTGTGTACGGGGCCCAGCACAGGCCAAACACACACACGATCACGGCCAGAGACTTGGCCACCTTTTTGTCCCTGGAGAGGCGAAAGCGGCTGGCGAGGCTCGACGAAACGTCCGCCTGGTTTCTGTGTGAAACGCACGAATGTCTGGCGCAGTTGAAGCCCGTCTCGTTCACCATGTCCCCCACCTGCAAAGGCGGAAGATCCGGAATCGTGCTCATCCTCCTCTTCGCTGCCCGTCCCGCGTTCTCGGATTCGGTCCCAGACACGGTAGCGCTGGACAACCGACAACACCGAGCCCTGGAGTTCGAGTTCTCGACGACGCTGCTCTCCTCAGCCGGCCTCACGAAAAACACGCGCTGGACGTCAGGCGCGCAGAACGGCTTGGCTTCTCCGGTTCTCCCGTTCCTGAGGTGCGCGCAGGTGGAACGCTCTTCTCTGAGCACGCACCGATTTCGGATGTTGATGTAGATGCTGAGGTTGAAGTAGGTGACGCTTATAAAAGGTGTGAAGAACTCGACAGTGGAGGCGGTCATCAGGAAGTACCAGTTGAAGTAGAACTCTGCGTAGCATTCGCCGTGAGGGACCACGCTCTTCCCGGCGATGTGCTCCCAGCTGATGATGGCCGGCCCGTACAGCAGGAAAGCGGCCAACCAGACGCACAGCATCTTCAGCACCGACTCGCGGGTCACGCCTTTTTGGCAGCGATAGCTCACCTGGAAACGGAAAAACATTGTAAACCATTACCGCCATAAAGGATTCAGTTCTTTATTGATGAAATGTTAGAAGTTTCCTCTGGTGGAAGAATAATTCTTAAGAGCGTGAAAATTTTTACATTAAATAGAACATCTCCAAAAAGTTTTATTATAAAATAAGGCCAAAGAAGAACCTTTTTTTTTTTTTTTTTTTTTTTTTAAGTATCATAAAGCTATGGTTCTTAAAGTAGATTCCAGGGACCCCTAGGGGCTCTTAATGGAATTACATGCAATTCATTGCAGTTTTAGTGGAAGTGTTGTTTATATTAGTGTTTCAGACCTACTGTACATCTTGAAGAATGGAAGGAAATAAGTGCTATTTCCTCTAATAAATGTAAAAATGATGCTGTGGATTTGATTATATTCTCCTTAAAATTATATCTGGGCTGTGTTCATGAGAATTCTTTTTTTTTTTCAAAGGTATTTTACTCTGGCAGTGATCTCTGGCTGCCATTGTCCTGAAAATTCTTATAATTGATGCATTTTGAGCCATTGTTTTTTTTTTTTAAGAATATTCTTTTTTGTTCAGGCAATTGCAACAACAATAAGAAAAGATTTCCCTAGTTTTCATTTGTAACATTACACCACTTTTTTTGCACAGCTTTTCATCTAGAAGCAGGAACGGACTCGACTTACGGCTCTGGTGACGGAAAGGAATCTGTCGAAGCTGATCAGCACGATGTTAAAGACGGACGCCGTACACAGCATGTAGTCCACCACCAGCCACAGCTTACACAGACCTCTGCCCAGCCTCCACTCCCCGGTCAGCACGTAGGGAATATACACCGGGATACAGAACCCACCTACAGGTACCGGTACAGGGGGGCACAAACAAATCCATATTAACACATCACCTTCCTGGGAATAATATAGTTCTACCTTCAAATCAAGGAAAGGCTTTAAGGAGCTACATTCTCTGTTCTCATGTTGCATTCGATGATTTTAAGGTATAATATCATAATACTATAACCTGATGCATAAATAACACTTTTAACAGTATTATCAGGATTTTTAACACTTAATCAAAGATTAAATGAAAACATTGTGACAAACTATTAACTCTACGTTATTTATTTGTTTATTTATTTATTTATTTATTTACTGCAAATACAACTGGAAGTTGAAAATGAAGATTTACAAACACATATGTATTAAAGTGTGATCATTTTACTGGCACTTTAACAAATCTAATTAATATGATTCAAAAAATGTATATATACATGTGTGTGTTTGTAAGCTTTATATATATATATTATATATGCAGTATAATAAAATATTTTTATATTGTAGTGAAGATGAGCAACACTGCTTATAAACATGCTTCTGCATTATCAAAATTAAATGTATAGAATATAGAAAAAAATTACAATTTAGAAAAAGAGAATTTAATAATTAAATATATTTTTAATTAATCCATTGGAGTTAATTAAACAATTAAAAGCATATAACATTAGAACATTTACTTTTAGAAGATTAATTGATTATATGCAGAAATAAATGAATGATTTAGCTCTGACAGAATCTTTACACTTTTAGCTTTTTTCGGTAATATTTTCTTGCCCTGCTGTTCGGTTCCCCCGCGCGCCCGTCACACACGGAGTCATGAGGATTAAATCCGGGATCATGCGCAGGAATCCAACACGCAGGGTTTCCTAAATGAATAAACTCCTCCAGTGTGTGTGTGTGTGTGTGTGTGTGTGAGTTCTTTTATTAGGATGAGATGCTGTTCTCACTCACCGACCAGAAAGTCCGCTATGGCCAGGTTCAGGAAGAAGAAGTTGCCCTGGGTGCGCAAACTTTTCTCCACCACGAACGCGAGGATGACGAGCGCGTTCCCGAGCACGGTGGCGAACACCAGGAGCGTCATGAGCGCGGTCACGAGCACCGCGGCGCTCTGGGAGAACTGGCCGTAGGACTGCGCGCGCCGCCGGTGCTCCAGCGCGTCCCCGGTGCCGTTGGCTCTGTCCGGCGCGGACCAGTTGGAGAGCAGCAGCGCGAGCGGCGCGTCGGCGGACACGGGCGTGGGGAGCCCGAAACTGTGACCCACGGCGAACAGCGAGGACTGCATGCTGCACAGGGACGGGCAGAGGCAGACAGAGGCAGAGGAGGCAGAGGCATGGGCGAGGCACCGGCACCTGTGTGTGTGTGTGGACGCGCGCCGGAGTCACTGAGGTACAGGCGCAGCGCGCGCGGGGCTTTATACTGCGGACGCAGAGCTGCGCTCATTGGCTGCGGCTCCTCCGGCTCGGGGATGGGCTCAGGGAACATTAACCCGGGAAACACTGCGCATGCGTACACCCGACGCGTGCAGGACGCAATACCACCCAAACACACCCCCTCCCACATGCCACTGTGTAGGTGTGTGTGTGTGTGTGGAGAAAGCCTTGTATCCACCACCAACCTGACCTGAATTACAAACCCTCACTGAAGATGAATCAACCAATAACCTGCGCTCACTGTCCACTTTAATAGGAACACCTGGAGATGTTTAATCAGCCAGTCAAACACCACTGTGACTTTAACATTGGCATGGATCTTATACTGGTTTAAGTATTTCAGAAACTTTTAATCTCCTAAGAATCTCTCTTTCACTCACACACACACACTCACACACACACACACACTCACAAACATATACCAGTTAATGGTGTGGGGAAAAATCATTGTGTTTATGGAGGGTCTGCGCACTGAGACACCTCGCTGATGAGATCGGGGAACAGTGACCTAACTGCTTAATGCTGCCAGGAAGTATATAGTGTCTCGAATGATCACTCTTTACAACCGTGGTGAGCAGAAAAGCACCTCAGAACATCGAAATGTGAGATGGACGAACTACGACAGAAGACGACCCCGCCTGGGATCTGAAGCTATAATGGGTGCAGACTCACCCAAACTGGACAGAAATCTTAATGATCATTTAAGAGGATGATGTAATGAAGGACTGTTTAAACGTGTCCTAATTGTTCATTTTACTCGTTGTCTTTTTAAATCTATACATTTCAAAACTATACAAACACATCGTTCTGAGTTCTCTGAATCGTTTCGCCCCTAGATGAGACTCTGACTTCCAGACACGTGTGAATGAATGAATAGACTTAGAGGAAAGAAAATGTATTATCTTGAACTCATTGTCCCATTGTTTTGGACAGACTTTTCCTTTTTTTAAATATTTAATGCAGGGAAGAGAATCAGCTCTTGGCAATCATTCACCATCAGGGTTCATTTGTATTCACATCGACTTGTCTGTTAAACACAATTCCACAGTGTGACGTTGGTGCTAATTTCTAGAACAGTTTCCAAAAATGCTCAAGTGACTGACACTGATTAGATTCATTATGAAATTAAATTACCGTATCAGTCTAAGAGAGACCTTCTGGCCAGTTTATAATTGGCCATTTGTGTGGATTTAATTAATTCACAATTATGCAAAGCCTGTCTCTCATTACTATGCTGATAATGGCTGCAGTTTTTTCACATCCTACACAATTTCTATTTTATGTAACCCAGATCCAATGTAGGTGCAGTGAAATCACTGGAACTGGGTTAAGAGCTTTACTAAAACCTGTAAAGACGGTGCAGAACCGTCAACTTTGTGAAAGAAATGTGATCGGGGAAAAATTATGAATGGAGAGGACGTCATTTAAACGCTTGGTGAAGTTACATGATAAAAAAATCAAAGCTATGTTTAATAGTGAAAGTAAGAAAATTTACACACACACACAATGTGCTGAGAACTCACAGGATTGGGACTAAACAGCTGTGTGTCCATAAGAAAAGCACTTGTTAGTGAGACTCATCAGATTCAGTTTGTTGGGGAGCATAAAGTTTGGACTTTGGAGTGATGAAAAAAGGTCACGTGACCTGATGAGTCCAGACTGAGTCTGTTCCAGAGTGATGGGCGTGTCAGGGTGAGAAGGGAAGCGCGTGAAGCGATGCTCCCATCATGCATAGCGTCCACTGTACAAGCCTCTGGAGACAGTGTTATGATCTGGGGTCGCTCCAGTCGGTCAGACCGAGACTCAGCAACGTTATGTGGAGATAAAATGAAGTCACATGACCACCTGAATGTACTGAATCACCAGCACATCACATCTATGGAGTTTCTCTTCCCTGATAGCACGGACATATTCCAGGACTCGCAGTGTGAAAGAGAGGTGCTGGGAGCATGAGGAGTCATTTTCACACATGAACTGGACACCCCAGTGTGTGTGTAATCAAAGCTAAAGTGTTGACTGAATGAAATCTTGGTGTGTGACTTTTTTGATCCAAAATAAGGACTTTCTTCGTCACAACCACATACAGTATATTTTCTCCTATAGGAGGGCAACATCTTAAGCCTTTTTTTTTCTTTTGATTAACATTAGTTTCTGAACAAATCTTTGAACTGAAAACGTTATGATTGAAAAAAAAAAATCCGTAGAAAATGTGAAGATCTTATCTTATGAAGATCACCTTGGGAAAGGATTGTCATGTCTAATGAGGCGGCTCGTGTCGAACAGGCAGCTCCAGCTGCGGATCGTCTACTTTGCTGCTTCTCGGTGTTGTTCAGTCATAACGCTTTTCAAGTCAAGTTGGTACAACACAAAGCACACGTGGTGTTTTAATCCTTTAATCCTCGAGATTAACAGTTCCTTGATGCATGATTGCGGTTTAGTTGAGCAGACTACGCCAGCTTATCCCAGATTTACGATGCACAGTAGATTTGTGCACAGTTTATCGCTCTCACTATGAGAGAATGGAAAAAGTTAGTGGAACTAAAATATATGGTTTCTTTTTTAGATCAAGGAACAAGGCAGTGCATTTGTTAAGCATAGATTATATCTGCCCCTTACTGCAAGAAGTGCTGACGGGTAAAACGTTTCTTTAAAAACTAGACTAGCGCTCATCCTTCATACTTTTTAATGGCAAAAACGTAAAAGAAAATGTAAAGCCAGTTCATGTTATTTAAAATTGTTCCTTGTCCACAACGACTTTGTAACAGACTGTGTGATAGTGTGTGTCCTCCACATCTGATAATACATATCGAAGATCTCCTAATTGTAGACCTCTGATTATAAAATGTACTGTACACTGCATTCTATAGCATGATCCAGAAATCAGCTCGCACGTTTTAAATGCAAACATTCTTCAAAGTGAGCATTTTCCCCTCTGTCTGTTAGGTTTCTTTACATTTCACCAGTACCATGACATTACAAAGGAAATCCAACACAAAAAAAGGAAGTTTTTCAGGAGAACACACACTGAAACGCAAAAAGATAAGTGTATGATCTTAAATTTCACAAAGGTTGGACATACAGTACTTGCCAGTTCCGATTGGCTACTTTTTAATTTGTCACGTTAACTCTCTTTACTGCCACTAGATGTCGCCAAATCCCTTTAAATCATTTAGTTTTTGTTATCTAAAGCTAACAAGTCTGATGAGATGACGTGCCTGGGAGCATGAGCTCAACTTTCCTCCTTATTAATATTTGATGCACAAACTCCTCACTAGTGTATTTGCTGTTTTCCTGCAAGTTTTGTGTCATCTTATTGGTGGATTGTTATGATCTTGTAAACTGTAAATGCTACACATTTTGGCTACTAAAATTGATATGTTCTAATCTGCACATGCCACGCCCAGTAGCAGTTACAATGCTCCCAGAAGGGACAAGGCTACTAACAATACTGGTTAAAGGCCATAAACAGAAATGTGGGCGTATCAGGAAGTTTACGTATGCAAGTAAAAGTGATGAACGTCACGTTTTGAGAATAAATCCATATCTCGGTACGTTTCTGCAACGTTTTCAGTTGTAGGATTGCAGGATGAGTACTTTTATATCTTACAGTCTGACTTTCATAAATCTTGTTAAATACTCACTAGACATTCTAATGTCTAGTGTGCAACCTGAACAGGCCGGATGTGTTGCTAAAAATTTTTTATTTTTTTTTTCACCCAGGATGTGTTGCATTATTTCCTTCTTGACAGAGAATTTATTTAAAACCTAGTGGAATACAAATGGTTCTGGTGGAAAAATTGAGCATCGCACTGCATACAGATACGCTGGGGAAGGATTGCCATTTACCCTGCCGGCCAACCGACACCTTCTGGGCAGGATTAAGAGCGAGAGCAGCAGTGAAGGATTTGCATTTCACACTGGTGGTAAATTAGGAAATGAAGGCAATTTTCACTACAAGCTTACACTACCAGTGAGAAATATTCAAATTCACATAAATTCACACAACTCCATTTGTATAAGCCATTGATACCAGGGTAGGGGCAGAGTCAGAGTTACTGTCTGTATACAGTACTCATGCGCAGAGGTTCCCAAAAGTATTGCATGACAAAGATGATTGTTAAAAGGTCAATCTAGCATCACATTCAGTTCTCTCTCTCTCTGCTAGTTAACAAAATGATAAAATTATGATTACCTTATGTTAATATTTTTTGACATTGGCACTGATAACTCTTAACTTTTAACCCTTCTGCAGTGAGTCTCACTCTTCAGTTTTTTATTCTTGGTTTTAAATATGTCCGGAGAAACAGATTCATATGCAGGCTTATTAATTTCACCATTGGTCAAGCCAAAACGGCATTATAGACAAGCAGATAAAATAAGCTGGCACAAAGTACAGACTGCGACGACCCCCCCCCCCCCCCCACCCCCCCCGTATAGTCTTTTTTATACAGACTTATTAAATCAAGAATCCTTATTGATCTTAATTTTTACAAAAGTATGAAAGACATAAGCTCTGGAGAAGAAATTATCTGTAACTATATATGTAAGAAAAAATAACTATAATGTCTTAAATATATATATTTTTAAATGTATTTATTACTTTTTTTTCATATGAATTCACTATCCAATTTTTATACAACATTTGTAAAATAAAGGATTGTACAAGTCTCTGCTAGTTAAGATGATCATAATTTATTCATGTTAACATTTTTTGACATTGGCACTGATCAGTCTTAACATCTCTATATCATCCTGAAAAGTTTATTAGAATGAATCTAATTAGTGCCATCTCTACCATTCAGTTGTGGTTTGCTCTTATCCGTAAGATGACACTGTGTTTTTAAGCGGTATGCCTTTTTAAGTCCTCCGTGTAATACCGTGAGAATTAAAGTAGATCCAATTCCTCGAACATGTTCATGTTAATTTACCACCACACAAAAGGTTAGTATTTTATGTAACCTTTTCTGCTTTACCATTAAGGAACATCTCAACCATTTGGTAGAGACCTTCACTCGGACCTGTTTAAAAAAACAAATATGGTTGGTATTATTGACCCAAGGAATGAAAAATGCAAATTTCAAATTGCTTTTGCTGCATGTTATATAGTTGAATGTAACAGGAGCTCAGCTGATGTGTTGTGCCGTGCAGTATGTACAGTATAAGACACAAAATACTTTGGGCATGCTGATAAAGGAAAAATAATGACTATTGTTATTTCCTGTAACGGTACATCCTGAAGCGTTTTATTACTCTTATGCCTCAGTAAGTTATTTTTACAGTTATCAGTACAGTTTTTTTATTCAATAAAGAATGATAGATAAATAGTGCAAATAGTAGTGTAAATTCATTAGTGCAAATTGAAATTTAAGGGGAAATATAAATATTCTATAACATATGCAGTGAGTATATGCATCAGTTACAAAATGGATAATGCAATGAAATGGAAAAGGGCATATAAAAAAATGATTATTATTTGATTATTCAGAGCGTCCCCATGAATGAGTTGTTGCTATAGAAACAATACCAACTGTATTGAGAGAAACTGGTGATTTTCAGATGCAGTAATGTCTGAGCTGCTGTTGAAGAGACAGAATTAACACCTTCTGACCAATCAGACCTCGGCTCTGTTGTTTTAGAGTAAATTAAACTCGTGTGATTCGACTTGCATGCCACGGCCTTTGGGTTTGTTTTGACTGGCAAAGCGCCGACTGATTCATCCTCGATACTGAGCCAGGATCAGGAACACGATGGTTGTTGAGAGCTTTTTGTTACTCGAGCCAAGAATCAAGCAGGTATACAAGCGCTCGGGCAAACAACAGCGTATATCGAGAAACAGGTGGTTTCCATTTACACACCTGTCAGAAGCTGGTTAGAACCAAACTCTAATACATTCACTAAATGAAAGGGTTGGTAATTATAGAGCTGTGTTTTATACACGCTAAGTTTTTCTGTGTGCGTGTGTGGACGAGTGCAATCTGCATTATATAACATCTCAAAAAACATTGCAATCAGTGTAGGCCACATTTGAATGTCCATGATTGCTGGTACGATTTTTTTTTTTTTTTCGGACAGCAAACGTTCTGAACGTCCTGGAACTCCATCCATACTACTCATGAGAAAAAGGGCATTTTATATCTTTAAACATCGTTCTCTCGTCTTTCTGGAGAAAGCTTTAAAGTTTCTGACAAATGGGTGATCAGGAAGAGCGCCAAGTAAAAACCTTTTAGGACGAAAAGAGAGCTCAAAAGCTCAAGCAACCAAATTACACATTGTCCATCATTTATAAACCTGCGCCGCGCAGTGTCTTTCTGATCTGCCTGACCATTAAGTAGATTATAAGGTTGAATGCGCTGATATCAGGGATCATTTCATTCCACACTTCATGTTTCACCCACACATCATATCTTTACCCTTCTATAGTTTTATTATATTTTATATACAGTTGACCCCAAAATGAACGGGGGTTGTGTTCCTAGAGCACCAGCGAACTGTGAAAAAACATGAATTTTCGATGTGGTCAAAAAATGCCAATAAACGGCAATTTTAGTTTAAACCCTAAACATGCGCCAAAACACTTTTTTTTTATTTCATTTCAAACTAAGCTTAATACATTAGGCTTAAAAAAAAGAAGGTAAAGGTATAAACCCGTGTGCTGTACAGCAGTGTACTGCTGCGTCTCCCGCAGTGATGGAATGTAAAATACAGATGTTACCGCTGTATGCACTGTAACTCATGCGAGTGCGTTTTTAAAAATATTTTTAAAATAATTTGTGTAAATTCACTGTCCCAAGCCGCGTTTTTCCTCTACGTACTAAAAAATTACAGAACTAAAAAAATGGTTACAGTATTATATTTTATATGGAAATGTAGTTGACTTTACATTAATATTTATGTTACAAAATTAGTAAATTATACTGTTCATAATATTTTAGTGTTAAAACACATGGAAAATTATAATTTGCCACGAAAAAAGTATATAAAAAAATTGCAGAGGAGGTTTTCCGTAAACAATTATTATTCAGGTTCTAAGGTAAACCGCAACCATACGAAGCAGTGATCTGTGAGCTATACATCTCAGTATACAATTTTAAAAATGTAACATGCTATGGCACTTTTATAGGGGCCCAAGAGGTGCCTTGAATGTGTTGCGCTTTCCCCTGCTTGCTCAGGTACTGTAGCTGGGGCGTGACTGGAGGGGTCGTTATGGAGATCCGGCTTGTGGGTAGGAGTTGGTACGTGACTGAGGTGAAATAAAATGCAAGTTCATCAGGTCTTGGAGATGTTTGTGCAGGAAATAAACAAAAAACACAAGTTATTTAGTTTATTTAGTTGCCAAATCAAATGCTTGATCAAAAGACTTCTTGTGTTTGTGACTAATTAGATGTTCAAATCTTAGCATCACCAAACTGCAACTGTCGAGTCCTCGAGCAAACAACACAATCTGCACCGTTTTCTCCAGCCTCTGTTGTTGGAATTAACACGCAAACATCATGGACAGGGGTTTCAAGCTTGCCACTCTTGGGCCCTGGAGTAAGGCCCTTAAGGCACTTTTTCTGCTCCCAGTATGGCTGACCCAGTGCTCGGAAACCATCTTCCTAACAATGCTGAAGAAAAGGATTTCACTGTGCTGTAATGTAGAACTATCAGATAAAGCCTTCTCCACAGCGTGATGGATTGTGAGTTGTGCTGGTGTCTCGGCGCGGGCTGTGGGAGGTGGTGCCGGGAGGTACATCAGGCTCTGTAGTCGAACATGAGCGTCTCCAGCCTGACTCACACAGCTCCAGGAAGCCAGTGGAGAGAATGAAGCAGTGGGGAAGTTTGAGGAGATTCTCGAGCAGTTGCAGGGGTTCACTGGTGTGCATGGGCAGATTTACCACGAGCGAGTCTCGTCTCAGAATGGAAAGCGGCTGAGACCGGAGCGTCCTCCATGGATGAAACCACCCACATCCTCCTGAGGTTGTAAAGGAGAAAACCTGCATGATTAGTCATGTAGTGCGCCATCATTACTCATGGGGTATGGGAGGATGGGATTTTTTTGCATTGTCTGTTTGAGACAGATTTAAAAAATATTTTTTTTAAAATGAGACAAACACCACAGTTCCTGAAGATTAATGAATATATATATTAACTGTGAATAAAAGATCCTCATTCTTTGTACTTTCACAAGGGAAAATGAATTATCAGCTTATATAGTAGATAAGGGAACGTATGGTTCTGCGTTCTGAACGCGCCTTTGCACATAATGCGAGATAATCACTGCAACCAGGAAGTTTAACCCAGTTTGGTAGATGAAGGACTATGAGTTTAATAGTCGATCTTCCAGCTAACAAAGCGATGTTCGCTCAAGCAGCGAAGGTTAATTATTTATTTATTTATTTATTAATATTCCTATGTTGTTTAACAATATTGGATGTGTAAAAGGTGGGAACACGTACCAGCAAGAATAGCAGACTCCACTCCGTGCCCAGTCCGGCTCATACTCATGAATAAGCATGTTATAGACATGAAAGGATGCGAGAGCGCTCGAGTGTCAAGGACTCTTTAAAACGAGGCAGATGAAACAGCCGGTGTCCTCGCACAGCTGAGATGTGATGCGTCAGACGAGACGACGGTGATGAAAAAGAAATTGCGGGAAGGGAAATTTAAAAAGTGCTTTTAGACAGATCATGAGAAATCAACAATGAGAGAACTTTTTTTATTTTGAAGGATCATGAGGAGCGACGAATCGTCTCGCTGTAAAACCACCCAAACTCCTTCGTGAGGGTTTTCATGGATACATTTACGGCACTAATTAAGCCACGCTTGATGCATTTGAGAGACTGATTAACATGAATGAAGTGCTTTATTAAACAAACAAACAAAAACGCTGAGGTTAGTGAATATCAATTATTATAACTGGCACGATCTTCAGGTAAGTCCGGCTTATTATAGAAAGATTCATTTATTTTAAGCTCATTTGGGTCATCTAGATTTTTTGCTTGGTTAAGAGTTTCTGTATAATATTACCCACAATGCCATTTTGGCTCAGTCTGGACTCATCAGGTCACATGACCTTTTTCCATCGCTCCAAAGTCTCACTAACAATCCTGTAAGGTCTCATCACACTGTGTGTGTGTGTGTGTGTGTGTGTGTGTGTGTGTGTGTGTGTGTGTGTGTGTGTGTGTGTGTGTG
>JAAGKR010009201.1:0-27588 GCA_011419295.1 Clarias macrocephalus | reverse complement strand
TCTTTGTGAAAACAGAATACATGATAATAGAACCAACAGTGAAATCATAATTTTTGTATATGAAGAAATTGTATAATCATGACTACAGGCTACTTTATGCAAAGTTTCTAGGCTAAATGTCTTAAAGATAATTAAACAGCTAAATGTTGAAAATGTGTCGACTTTTGAAGCAACCAATTTCCACACAGTAGGTACTATATTTAAGTTCTCACATATTTTACTGATTGATTTTATTACTTGTAATCCATTTTAGATTGATAGGAGCAAAATGTCTCAGCTTTTACAATTTACAGGATTGCGGGACAGTTTATTTAATGTCAATCCAAGAGAGATGGAAGGAAGTAAAACATCAAGAAAACCAAACTGGACAGAAGAGCAGTGTTTACTTTTAGCTTTATGTTCAGTGTTTGGAGAATATTTCCTCCTTCCGCCATTTTGTCCTCTGCTATAGAAACTCTTAAGCCTCTTAAAAGTCCTCCTCTCTACTCTTAACTATTTTTACCTTAGGAGCTGTTTTTAGGGCTAAGATGATTTGTGAATCATTTTTATCTTTACTAAGATTTAATCCTAAATTTAAGGAGAAATTCTAAGAAAATGCCCTACTTCTAAGATTTTTCTTAGAATAATTCTAAGATTTTTCTTAGAATTTCGTCACTAGGAGCAAATTTTAGGCTTAAGATGCTTTGTGAATACGGGCCCTGGTGATTTACTTGACTTCTGAAATCAACAGGAAAGCGATGGGCTGCACATTGGGATCTGAGACACTGGATCAGTCGCGTAACTAATTTGGAATAAACCTAAACATAAATAGGCTTTTGTGTGTGTGTGTGTGTGTGTGTGTGTGTGTGTGTGTGTGTGTGTGTGTGTGTGTGTGTGCGTGTGTGTGTTTGGCCCAATGTGCCCAGTGCTCCAAAAACCACATCTGTAATCTATAATTATATGATTACTTAATGTAAATTAATGAATCATTATGAATTAATTATCGGGCATGTATTGAATACAATATTATATTTAATATACAGTAATATAATTACTTCACACATCTGTTATATTTAGTTCATCATCAGCTAACACCCTCACTACTTTAGTCCAGTCTCTTCATTTATTACTCTCTTGTAATAAATGAGTTGGTATAGTTTCAGTCAGCCAATAAAGACTATAAATATTTGTAATATAAAAATAATAATAAATAATTTGACTCGCTTAAAGTTTTAAAGCCCTTCATCACACAATCATTGTTACACAAATGTAAAAAAGTTCTGAAACAACTTTTAAATATATCTATTCACAAGACAGGCTATCTTTTTTAATTACAAAATAACTGTTTCAGTAATGCATACATTCTTGGATGCTTCTCCAGGAGGTTGTGTCATCAGATGGTTACCAACGATCCCAAAGTGTTTAGACCCTTAACCATAACACTCTCCTGTTGGAGGGTCAGTAGTGGTGTCCAGCCACTACTCACTCCCTCCTGGCTGCCAGCTCAACTCCTCCCTCCTACTCCAATTCCAACTGAAGGCTCTCTCTGCTGCCTCCCCCAGCCTTCGCACTGCGAGTCTGTTATCAGCTTCCATACTGATTGGGCTGGAAAGCCCCTGCATCCCACCTCGACTGGATACAACCACGTCTGCCAACCTTTGTCCCTGCAATTCCACACCAATTTCCTGTAGCGTTCAGTCTTCCTTTCAGACGCCTCCTCCCACCCCTCTTCCCACGGCACTGTAAGCTCCACTAGGATCTACAAATCTTCTTTCCTTCCATAGAGAAGAGGACAGCGTCAGGTCTTCAAAATTCTTTTCAGCCTCATGTACAGCTACCGATTCAATAAGACGTATTTTTCAGCACCTACATAGCCAAAAAAAAAAGTGATTAGAAAAAAAAATTTGCACCTCCTCTTGAGATGGAGCACTCCTCATTGGAACATGTCTTACAAACTACTGTACAGTACATATCAACTGATCTCTTTCTGAGACACTGAAATACTTCTGCACAGCCAACATTTTCCGAAATGGGCACACATTCTCTCTGTTAGGGGAGGAATTATAGCACTGCCTATTTGATCTTCCTGGAACAACAGTTGGGTAGACGATTTCTTTACGAGTCAGACTGCAGACTGCCACTGGCATCGGTGACTGTTACTGTTATCTTATTTGCCGGTAGGCCACTGTCTGTCATCAGGGCGAATCAGTGCATCACTGCTTCCACTTTACACTCACATACATAATGTATTTTGACTTTGTATGTAAGCATGTAAGTGTGTATCTTCCCAATGAAATGTTTTTTGATATCATGTCATGTTACCTGATATGGGATTTCAGCCTCATGAAAATGCACATGTTCTTCCCTGTCACTCAGTCTATAAAACTTTATGTATTGCTAGACATCAGCAGTATTATTTTTTCAAAATGTTAAATATTGCACTACTTTGGTTTGCCTCACGCTTCCCACAGTTTCTCGGTATAAACCATGTATGAATTAGACAGGGCCATTTGTAGGTGATTTGAGAACACTGCTTGCATAAGGCGTTCAGTCTGTGTACTCTGCTCCCTCTATGCCATCTGTGTTCACCTCCACTCGACCCTGTGGATCAGCCAGACCAACAGGACACCATTTTTAGTTTGATGAACCAATATGGAGGGAAATAAGTACTTTTGACCACATTTGACTTGTGTAAAGATTAATAGCTCAGCTGACTACATTTTTTATATTTATTTGCTGATGTTCAAATGCTGATGTATAATGAAAGCTCTCAGTAATAGAGACTCGGATAGAGTGCTATTTTATAACATTTCATGCATTCATAAGGATTTTTTACTTTTTGTGTGTCAGCTCAGAGATATGATGATGCAAGTTTTACAACCTTCTTCCTTTTTGTTGTAGCAATAACCGCTTTCCTTGACATGGATACTTTAGAAAATCTATAATTCAATACAATGCTGTATCCTGATAGTGTTCTTGTTTCAGGCAGTTTTCATTTTTCTGTCTCTGAAAGCGCCTCTGCCACCAGCTGGAAAGCATCACACAAGGCATATGTAGTTTTAACAGAGGGAATGTGGCTTGTCAATAGGCATGTCCAGTCACCTCCCAATACTATATTTTCATGATATGTGCTGATTTACAGTAATTAAGTATCATGATTTTATAAATATCCTAATTTTATATAACAATTTCCTACAATTTTGTTAACCGATTTAAAAAGTTTGATGATGAATTAATTTTAGCTCATAATTTATAACATTAAACAATACAATATAACTTAAAATACAGAGTCTTTTTTTAAAAAAAAGTCATTTAACTTAAAATTAAAGTCAAAAATTTTCCTGAGAAGCACATATCTTATATGTCATCCGCCATAAAAATGTGTTTCTGTTGCGACAATCAGAAGCTTCTGTGCTAGACAGAATCGTTTATATTTGAGGCTGATTGGCCAATCACCGGTCATGACCAATCAAACTTCTGGTCATCAAATCAAGATTCTGATCACTTGCCGATTGACTGGTTCATCTCTCTTATGAATGTAAAAAAATGTATAGAATATTTGAATAGAACATGAGAGATTGCCTTGTCTCAGTTCCCCAGACGCAGGCACCATGAGCAGCCCTCAAGCCAGTGCCAGTAAGGATACGGATACGGCAACCCTGCTGCCCTGTAAGCTGTGCCTCGAAGATGTCCCCCTGGAACTTATGACCACCATCTCGCAGTGCCAGTGCGTCTTCTGCATCCAGGTAAGAAGCTCCATTACACATGTTGCAGGTTCACCTTTAACCCACAGAGCATGTAAAAACAACCTCCAGATCCTGATCGTCCATGTCAATTCTCCAGGTTTCCACTACACCGTCTTCTAATTAAAACACAATGGCTTCAATAGATAATAGATAGATATTCAATAGATGGCTTCAAACATCTATTTCAGTTTTACTTGTGATAAAAATTGTCTTGCAGTGTTTGAAGCAGTATGTAGAGCTACTGATCAAAGAAGGTTTGCAGACAGGAATCAGCTGTCCGGATTCAGCTTGCCCCAAACAGGGACAATTACAAGAGAATGAGGTAAGGCAAGGTTGATGAGCGCGTTATAAGGTATTAATAATGGTACGTCCTCCGTTTGTAAAAATGTCAAAATATTTGTATATTTTTCACTTACCTTCTGAAGATTGAGTCTTTGGTTGCTGTAGATGTCATGCAGAAGTACAGAAGACTACAGTTTGAGCAAGGTAAATTCTTCTGCATTTCATAATTTACTTGAATACAGATTACTCCTGGCATGATGTAAAAAGAGGGTAGTTTTTTCTTTTATCCTTTATATACTGTATTCCCCTAGTCCCCTGTTTGCTGCAGTAATAACCACCACTGTTCTAGGAAGGCTTTCCACTAGATTTTGGAGCATGCTTGTGGGGATTTGTGCTTATTCAGCCACAAGAGCATTAGTGAAGTTAGGCACTAACGGTGAGAAGGTCTGGGATGCAGTCAGTGTTCCAGTTTATCCCAAAAATGTTCCCCAGATATTTCACTCCAACCTTGTGAGCTATGTTCATGGACCTTGCTTGTCATGCTGGACCAGGTTTGAGACTCTTAGTTCCAGTGAAGGAAAATTGTTATTCTCCAGCATACAAAGACATTCTGCATGCTGGCAACACGGTTGGGGGAAGAACCAAAAACCTTTCGCCATATATTGACTTTTTTTCAGCTGCCTACCAGAGTGTATTGGAGTTGAAATTAAATAATAACTAAGCTGATCCATGGCCAGCTGTATGTCATTCCCTTATTATTTCTCTTCCGAAGAGTTGTCATTGCTTGCAAAGTGGAGGGAAGAGGAGAAACTGCTCATGATCCAAAGCATACAGTATCACCTCACCTTATGATGTAGGCATGTACATCCGCCAGTGGACTCGCTTCTCTTGTAGTTATTGATAATGTGATTTCTGACTAAACCAGCAGGATAATTTCTCGAGCATATACTGTAGAGCTACATTATCTGCTCAGATTCAGGCAAATGCTCTAAAACACACTGGATTGCACTTGACAGTCCAGATGGACCACCCGCAGCATACTTCAAAAGCAACCCAAGATTGTTTATGGCAAAGAAGTAGAATGTTCTACAATGGCCAAGTCTGAATCCAGTTGAGCTTTAATTTCATTTGCTGAAGGCAAAACAGCATGGAAACAAGAAGGAAATAAGGACAGCTGCAGTAAAGGATTTGCAGAGCATCACTAGGGAAGAAGAAACGTAGCATCTGGTTATGTCGGTTGGTTCCAGACTTTAGGCAATCACTAACTACATAGGATTAGCAAGCGAGTTTTAAAAATGAAAACTTAATTCAAGATTATGTTAAAGTTTATGTTCTTTATTTCCTTTCAGCTCTAAATTGTTCAAAACATTAGTTATTTAGCTTTTTTATACGCAATTTAGCATGAAGGAAACATTTCCAAAACTACCTGTACGGTTAGTGTGGATGTGTGTGTGTGTGTGTGTTTGGAGTTCCTACTATAACTGACCTTTATAGCAGTGACCGTCTGCAAGAAGTCATAGGTCATTGCAACCAGCCATCAACTGTGATGATGGTTCATCAAGAAGAAGAATCTTGCTTTACTGCTTTTGTTTTTAGTTTTTTTTTACACAAAGTTCAAACACAGAGCTGATTATACCGTAAAAGATAATGCAATGTTCCTCACTGCTTGTCATGCAGAGGTGTTTCTGGACCCCTGCCGGACCTGGTGCCCATCCTCTTCCTGTCAGGCAGTGTGCCAACTGCGGGAAGCAGAGTTACCCAAGTCCCAGCTGGTGCAGTGCCCTATCTGCAGCCTGCGTTTCTGCTCAGCCTGCCATGCTGACTGGCACACAGGGCAGGCATGCCAGGGGTCCCTCCCCATCATCACCTCACTTTCTGTAGAGAACAGGTAAATTCTTTAGCCTGAAAAATCCATACCAGTATGGGGACAGTAGGAATAGATACTTTGCCTTTTTTTTTTTTTTTTTGCTGCTGCTACAATAACAAGATGACAGACAGCCTTCAGCTTGAATAACATAATATCTTTAACTTACATAATACATAATATATATAATACATAATAGTCTTTTTTGTTTGATTGTTGTTAATTGTAAAGGGTGGGTAAAAATTAACTAGGCAATATTTAACGGCTATAGATTCATGATGAAAACTAGACGATAATAAATAGTATTTCATATTTCCGATGTTGATAGTGCAGGCATCGGCCACTAGAGGCAGCATGTGCAACGGAAATTATCCGTTGCACATGCTGGCCAACCGCCTGACTGTTGAGGTGCAAACTAAGATCGGAGTGTGGAATTCCATTGTTTTTCAGTGAAAGGGAGTAATGCAACAGTGTGTCCGGATTCACTAGAAGGAAAGACATGCAAGTTCATACAAAGCTGGTACATCTGTAGTGTGAAGGCATGCAATTGTCATGCAAAGCTGATGACCACAGGTTCTGTAAACGATGCAAGAAGTTGCCAGAGCCTATGTTAAAATGTAAAGCTTTCGGAAAGTACAATTTGTTTCAATAAATTAGAAATATGGACTTTATTGCTATTTTTAATGCCTAGTTACTTTTCACCCACTCGGTACAGTATATAATTCAATGCTCTTGTACTGTATATGACATCACATTAACTAAGCTGAGAAGATGCTAGGATCATAGTGACATATCGTTTCCTGTTACACTGGAACTGTAGAGATTACTGACGTTGTGTAAATGAAACAGTCTTATGTGACATGTTACAATTATTATGTTATTATCTGGGCGGTGCAGAGGCACAGTGAGTGGCGTTGCCCCAATTCCCTGATTGATCTTAAGCTCAGGTTGCTGTCAGTGCGTGTGAGAGTTTGCTCTGGGGTTTTTCAGGTTTCCTGCCAATTAACAAAAAAACATGCTACTGAGGGTGACTAATTGGTGACTAAATGTACTTAAAGGTGTGAATGAGTGTGTAAATGTGTGTACAGTGTGCCCCTGCTGTTCCCTCCAGTGTATCATCCTCAGCCTTAGCAGGTAACTGTTATCATTATGCACAATTTTGAAACTGGATTCTGTCTTCTGTCTCTCTCACTCTCTAGTATCAGTAGTAGAACTAAAGAAGATGAGGCACCAATCAAGCTCTGTCCAAGGTGTAGCATATTTATCGAAAGAGACGAGGGCTGCGCACAGATGTTGTGCAAGAACTGCAAGCATGCCTTCTGCTGGTACTGCCTGGAGTCTCTGGATGTGAGTCACACCGACCAATAATGACATTGTGCAAGGTTCTGCATTAAATACACTAAAACTCTATGTTGCCAATTTATTAGGCACAGATTTATTACTGTAACTAGTGGTATATATTTTGGCCTTCACAGTAGCATAAATTTACCTGAACCTGTATTCTATAGAACACTGAATAAATTGGATGCCCATTCCAATCCATAATAAACCTCCTCGAAAAATCCAGTTATAACAGTTTCTTAAACTGTTAAGTAATACTCAAACAAAAACGTACAATATAACAACATAAATAAAAAGTTTCACCATAAAGAGATAAACTGATTTAAACACTGATGTTCAAATACTCTTTAACATTCAGATGTTTGGAGGTTTTTGTAAGTTATGGATAATTTCAGGACATCAGAAATGTGTGTGCTGAGAAAAAGAAATAAGTGTCTCCCTTTTCCAAGTACCATTTTATGGGCTAGTTTCAGGTTTGTTTTTGAGAAGTAGTACTGTTTTTTTTTTTTTTTTTTTTGCTGAACCTTAGCAACCCATGTCAATTGTGAAGACTATAGATTTATTAACATTGTCCTACTGTACTTTACCAAATTCAATGTTGTCAGTCCTCTCCTTTGCAGTACAACCCTGTGTTAGAGTTTCTATTCTGTATAATTTTCCAGGATGACTTCTTATTGATTCACTATGACAAAGGACCATGTCGAAATAAACTGGGACATTCCAGAGCCTCTGTCATCTGGCATCGCACACAGGTACAGTATGTGGGGATACTGGGGTACTTAGGAAACACAACTATATACAGTACCTACACTAAGGAACTTTACAGATCTACTACTACTACTAAGGATTTAGATCCATTTCATTTCAGTTAGTGGACATAGGCACATGAGCTAAACCCAAATTTACTGACACACCTTGTGAAAACTCTGCCAAGAAAAATCAAGCCAGTGGTTGGCAAGAGACAAGAGTGTGTAAGCCACAGAGCCGTGATTAGTGATTAGAGCCCCCTTGTGGTATGTAATGTTCTGGTCCAGTAGTAACAGGACATTTTCCTTTTCCCTCTCATTTTCTATCTATCTATCTTCTATCTGTTCCCGAATAAACGTTGCCCACATTTCTCAAAATTATGGAAGGAGTAAAATGTAAGGAGGTTTGTAATTTTATGAACTACTTTACTAAGTCTCTTCTCAATGTAATAATGTGAGAATACGATTTAATAGCAATACATAATGCTATAATATTATTGGTCATTCAAGTCAAACTGGGACTTTTGATTGTGCAGAATAACAGAAAAACAGTTATTTCTCTACATAATCCCCTGCTACACCAATGCACTTATCACAGTGTTTCACTAGAGCTTGGATACCATCAAGATAGAAAGTTTTCTCAGTATACAGTCTGAAATGCTGGCTATTATTATTAATAATAATAATAATAATGTAATAATATGACAACATGCTCGAAGGTTAACTAGCTAAACACAATCTTATATACAGTTACTATAGGTGATTTTTTTTTTTTGACACACTACACACAATAATATGGGATTTTGGATGTAAACAAAGACAGACCATGACAACACCAACTTTGCATTATTTCTATCATTTAAACATTTCACCCCACAAAAATGTAATAAAGTTGGTCATTGTATGTCACACACTGTGACATGCATGCTGTTCTAATCAGTTTCACATGGATTTCCTACAGGGTTTCAGTTATTGGTTATGTCACCATTTTTTAGGTTTTATAACTAGAGCTGATTTGTACATATATTGTATACAGCTTTGTTTTCAATCTTTTGTTCCAGGTAGTAGGGATCTTTGCTGGTTTTGGTCTGCTTCTGCTGGTGGCCTCCCCATTCCTCCTCCTGGCTACACCTTTTATCCTTTGCTACAAGTGCAGATGTGGTCATGAAGATGATGACCTCTTACCCTCCTAGTTCTGCTTACAGCTGTGATTATGGAGCTTCAGTAACGCTCAAGAAAGTTATTCATCCACTTATGGTGTCCGTGCACACATTCTCATAAGGAACATGAGGCCATGTTCTTACGGAGGAGTTAGGAGACTTCACCAGGCAGAATGAGACTGTGATGGTGAATCCCTTTCCTAGGAGAGCTAGAGCTCCTGTTGACTTACATCTTGCTTTATTACTTAATGTTATTTACCTTTAATTAAAAAGCTAAACATAAGCTAGAAAGCTAAGTGGCCTGGATCCTTCTTTCAGCTGACAATGTGTTTTCATCTGGTCCATATGTTCTCTTTTATGTCCATGCACTTCAGTTTTCTGTAATTGTTCCGTTCTTCCATGGTGCATTATAGCTCTTGTTTGGAGATCAACATTGTCTAAGAGCTATTGGGTTCTGTTCCATCACCAGCATTTTATCACTCAGATGCTAAAACATTGAAAAGTTATACTTAAGTGAAAGAATAAATAACTAGTGAAATAATAAATACCTAGTTAAAGTGGATGTATCCAGGCAAATTGTACTCAAGTGAAAGAAAAAAAGTTTTTAAATATACTCAAGTAATTAAAAAATAAATGAAGCTAACACTAGGGTTTTGTGTAAAATCCTACCTTTGGTATTTAGCTACAATTTAGCTAGAACAGTGTTTTTGCTTGAAAGCAGCATTTTGCCTGAAGAAAATCAATCTGTCTATCTTGTAATATAATGTATCTAGAATTTGACTTGCACTTCCCATCAGTGGTAGCTACAGTAATCAATGCTAGTCTAAAAAGGCTTAGTTAAATATAGCCAGCTATTGCTAGCAAATTAGTTACACAACCTTTTTTTTTTTTTTTTTTTCAAAAAATTGGACTGCTCATACTGTGTTTTATTTTTCACTCCCCGGTAGCTTGTGACCCTCTGTGTTCAACGATTCTACATTGTGTTATCGTATTAATTTCAATCATAATTATTTTGTTGTTGTTGTTAATAATGCTCCAGTACTTATCATGTGTTTGCACAAACCATGTATTCTGTCTGTGATAACTAATCATATTTTTTTCTCCTGTTTCATGATCATTCTGTCTTGTACAGAAAACTCTCAAAGTTGGAAACATTCATTTGAAACGATCAATTGTAGTAGTTTCACCATCAACAAACTGGGCACATCTGAGATGGTCAGTCAGTTAAAATATGTTTCATACTGCAAATGTTTGGCTTCAGCACTGGATTTGTCAGGAATAACAGTTTTATATGTTCAATAGTTCAGCCAGTTTGATTTTCTTTACCTATTATTTACATGTTTTTACAGCTAATTATGTCTTTTAGCATCTGGGCTACATTTAAATACCAGTTCGCTTCAATTTGTCTATTGATTTACATTTTCAAGCATGATAACGTCTGAGGTAGAAAGTTTAAATATTTGTTCCTCACAGGTTGGACTTGTGTTTTAATCATAAACAGTGAAAAACATCAGGGGAGAGGTCTCAATTCTGAAGAAGCATATTGGATGTGTAAACTTGCTTTACCAGACAAACTTACCATATAGATTTTTTTTTTTTAGTTAAACAGATATGTGTAGAGATAATCTTAAAAGTTAAACAAAAAGTGATTTGTTATATTCTGGCAGCTCTTTAGAGCTGAATTAGGAGGTTTGGGAGCTGCATCATGGGGAGCATGTGGCTGATATGTGCTACAGCAGCAGCTGGCTGTACCATGAGGGCCCGTGGCTGCCCGCGTAAACGGCCTCTCGTGGGGCCAGCGGGCATCTGCCTCGACCCGCACCACTTCACCCTCCAGCATTAGAAATTCATACGCTGCTACACCCACACCATCTGCATCTGCACTCACCAGGAGCTTAGTAAACCCCAGCGGTCACTCACAGGAGAGGCTCGGGCCTCTCAGGTCAGGTTACACCGACACTCAGTGTGTATTCATTCCGGAGCAAAAGAGAATCTCCGGCTTTACATCTTTCAGTGTTAACCAACCAGGTCAGGGTTAGGAAGCAGAAGTGATGAGGTTAACCACAGTGATAGAGGAAATGTTACTGCCCCTCAAGCTATGTAAAAAAAGAACAGATAAACATCAACCTCAAGAACAGATGAGCCAACAATAATCTCTATTATAACAGAGATTGCCAGGTTACAGTACATACAACACTAGAGATCATATTCTAAAGAGATCATATGACAAGGATATCGATGGAAATTAAAAAAAATAATCAATTATTTAATTTTAAATTTTTTTGCTGCTTACCAGAGAACTTATCACCTCATCATTAATGTCATGCAAATCATTTCAACCATCATGAACTCTGGTGTAAAGAAACTTTAATTATCCATAGCATACATCCATAGTTTACCAAAAACTTTGCATAAGAGAGGCAGTTGATTCAAGAGAATTTTGTCATCCAACTCCAGCATGAAGCAGTTTGTTCTCCCGTGTGCAGGGCTTGCCCCATTTCATAACTAGACCACTTTACAATCAGCTTACTGTTAATAACTGGAGCCCCGGTTCAGAGGAGTTTTTTTTCTGTTTTTGACTCTGATATGTTTCAATCAAAAACATTCAGTTGGATTGTCATAATTTTAATTGATATATCTCTCAGTAGCCTAATTTCTCTAGATAGACTATTGTGAATCGCCTCTGCAAGTGCACTATCAAACCCCTGCAGCTGGTCCAGAATATCGCTGCATGATTTCCCCAAATTCTCCCATATCATCGCACTGGTTTAGTGGTTAAGGCTGTGGATTACTGGACAGAGGATTAATGTTTCAAGCCCCATCACGGCCAACTACTGTGGAGAATGGCTCTCCAGAGACACGTTGTTATGACTAATCCTACAGCCTGACAAACTAAGATGCACTGGTTTCCTAATAAATTAAAAACTTATCAACAAACCCATTACATGCTCACTTTGACAATGAAAGCAAACTTTTATCAAAGACCATCATCCCAACTGTAAAGCACAGAAAAGGCAGCATGTATTTGGTGTTTTGCTACAAATGGGACTTTTCAGGAAATGTGTGGTACTGTATCATGAGGAGTATTATCGACACACAAGTAACACCTCAAGACCTCAACCAGAAAGATAGGGTCTTCGACTCATTTACTCTATACCGCTCTAGCCTGTATTCAGGGTCGTGCCTGGGCCTGGAGACTTAGGGCATGAGGTGGGGTACACCCTGGTCAGGGTGCCAATCCAGCGCAGGGCACACACACGCAATTTCTTCACACACAATGCCAGTTAGACTAATCTGCATGCCTTTGGACTGTGGGAGGAAACCGAAGTCCCTAGAGGAAACCCATCAAGCATTGGGAGAACATGCAAACTCCATGCACACAGAGGCGGGAATCAAATCTAGATCTTGGAGGTGCAAGGCGTCTTCCAGAAGGTTAATAATCGTAAACATACTTCCAAAGTAACAAAATCTATATATAAAGACAACAAAGTGAAAGTATTGGAGCTGTCATCACTAATCCCCTACCTGAATCCATAGCTAACTTGTAGACTGAAGTAAAAAAAAAAATGTGACTGCGTTTCACCAGTTCTGTCAGGAAGAAAAGGTCAAAACCACAATAATATATTGTAAGAAACTTGTGGACTAGCCAAAGTGTTGTAAGCAAATGCCATCAAATACTAGCAAAGTAAGTAAGTAAACTTTTAATCAAATATAAATCTGATATAAACAGTAAATAAATAAAATAAATAAATAAATGTTTGTTCTGGAATTTATCACAGTTGTAAGAAATTGAGTTGAATTTAATGTCTTTTAGCCTACCTGTAAGTAAACTTTTTTCTTACCTATAGGAATAGGCAAGAAATAAAAAAAATAATAATAATTTAACTCTCTCAGACCTCTACTATAAAGAACTTGCAAAATCACTTAAAATAAATATACATTAATTTTGAATTTATTTGTAGAGAAGTGTTTCTGTGACTGACAAGAACAAGCGGATTGGTTCGATATCATTAACACTTGAGGTTCCTCAGTATCAAGCCCTGGTTCCCAAAATTTACCATTGTTTTGAGGTTTGTCCAATACGCTTGTATACAAGTAAGATTTCCTTGCAGTACCGTTATGCAGACACTAGAGGGAACAACTGCGGCATGATTCTGTAATTGTTTTCCTCACAATCAGTGACCATTTTTGGAGATTTGATGAGCATGTCATACCAGGCTAAAGAAAGGAAGCTCATAATTTTAAAAGCTAAAATACATGTGTCTACATCAGGTCACCTGTTCAAACTGTAACAGTATGAGAGAACATTCGCTCCCTCTTTCTTTCTCCCATTCTCTCTCTCTCTCTCTTTCATGCAGTGTGGGACGGCTGTGGCCCAGCGGCTCACTGGCAGGTGTTGATGGCGCTGTTGGCCGAGGCCAAGGGAGCTGTGCTGGCTCTCGGCTCTCGCTGCAGTCTGCCTCTGCCTGCCCGGGCAGTCCCACTGGCAGCTGGCATCATGCTGCGGGCATCTCTCCCAACTATAATTACCATCTCCAGCTGCAGATGGAGACAAGCAGGCGCACCAGTCCCTGCATCCTCCACAGCCTTCAGCCACCTCCACATTCCACCCCACAAAACAGCTTACACATACTTGACGCAAGGACAAGCTCCTCACATCTAACCAGCTAGTAACAAAAGCATTAACCATTAAGTAGACAACACACTCTTATAAGTGTCAGCTTGTGACAGTTACATCTCTATTATGTAAAGGTGTTGGAATAATTTTCTCACCACTCCTACATGATGATCTGTCAAAGTGTGCATTTGTCAAATCAAGAGAGAGAAAAAAAATCCGTTCTCTCACGTCTTTCACACATCCCCTCACTCAGCCCATAGATATGTGTATCAGCTCACAGAGCTGTGGAAATTTAAAACACCACCAAGCTCCTGCTGTCAAAAAATTCTTTTTAAAGGAATATTTCAGAAAGGTTCAACCTAATTTCTGTCCACTGCATCTGTCGTGTAATCATTTGAAAATGAAGTTCAGCAGACAACACCTTTACAACTTTTACATTCCAACAAGAGCAGTCTTAGAATGAAACATAAAATGAATGAGACATACAATAAAATGTTCTAGTAAAGCTGCTCTTACAAAGTTTTATAAGACTTTACAGCACTGAGAATAACAAGGTCTAATAATTCCCTCACAACTGTGAAGCATAAAATAACGTAAATACAGGATAAATTGCACACATTTGAACACACACAGCCTGAAGAAAATAATTGTCTTGTCAACCAAAATGGCTGTTTTCAAGGTCCCATATGTTACAATTTATTTAACAAGCTAACACAGGTCTCAGAGCTCCCCCAAAGTGTGTATTGATGTTCCGGCTCAAATCCCCCTCAGACAATGTATTTTTTCCATAGCTCAAACTCCCTTTATTTCACTCCTCCTCAAACTGTGCTGTTTCAGTGTCTATGTAAATTAAAATGAGTTCCTGCTGAGCCACACGCACAGAGACATGCAGAACTGAGCATTACGCTTAAGGAGGGGATTGTATTATATCATACCATCAATACAAAAATGGAAAAATGACTAAAAGCAAGATGTTTTTCTCTAATTTGTTTATCTACACAGACATAATGGCTAAAACTTATTAAAAAGTAATTTTTATATTAAAGGTTCCCTTTAAATGAAGTACAATTATAGGTCAGATTGCGTGAACAGGTTTTTTTTTTTTTTCAGGTTGATTCAATGAATAAGGTATCATTTGTGTCCCACTGATATTGTGCTTATAAATCTATACAGTATAATTAAAAGAAAGGTTTTGTCTGTGCATTGGTCAGAACTTGCTTTTTTAATGATATATTCATGTTTTATACATTTCATATACTACACAATGAAATATAGTGTCCTATGGCATTACTCAACCCTCTTACTGTACCAGCACAAATTCACCCATGAGAAACATTTAGAATATTCAACAGGATGTTGCATCATCTCAATTTCTCCTCGCAGTGGTCATGGGAAGAAGAAAAATAAAATACCTTTATAATGTGTCTTTATTTTTACTAATTTTGTCAGACAAAGTTCCTAAAAGTGCAACATTGTTGCCCATATTATAAAGGAGTTATATTATATATATTGTTACTAATAATATGAGGGTAAGTTAAGTACTTTTTGTACATGTCCTGTTTTACCCTCAAATAAAGTCCTTAAAGAGGTTCTATACTGTAGTAAAAAATATATATACTTTACGATTATTTTTAGACATTTAGATAGGTATCTACACATAAATAAATAAATAAATAAATAAATAAATAAATAAATAAATAAATAGAAGGAAAAATATTGCCTGCTTTTTGTCATTTTTCCTTTTTTTATTGGCCTGGGTTTAAATAAGTCAGTCTGCATTTTGGGGAGAAGTGAAATAAAAGGAGTTATGATACAGTACAAACGCATTATCTGAGGGTTATTTCAACTGGAGCAATTACCAACACCTTGGTAGACCTCTAATACCTGGGTTACCTTGTTAAAGAAATAGTAAAATATGGGTCATTTAAAGGACATGGGAAGAAAGAAATACAAAAAGATATAGATATAAAATATAAAGTTGTTTTTGTTTGTTTGTTTGTTTGTTTGTTTGTTTGTTTGTTTGTTTGTTTGTTTGTTTGTTTTTGGCCAAGATGGTCAGGAATATATCTGGATCAATAAATTACAATATAATTTTTAAAAGGATTGCAGGACATTTAGCAAGCCTCTGTGTAAGAATTCAGTCTTATATGGTCGGTTATAGGTGGCACAGTGGCTCAGTGGTTAGCACTGTCGCCTTGCACTTCCGGGTTCGAGTCCCACCTTGGGTCTGTGTGCATGGAATTTGCATGTTCTCCCTGTACTTGGTGGATTTCCTTCAGGTACTCTGTTTTCCTCCCACAGTCCAAAAAAATGTAGATTTGGCTGACTGAGTTCCCAAATTGCCCTTAGTGTGGATTGGCACCCCAGGACTTGCCCTAAGTCTCCTGGGATATGCTCCAGGCCCCCCTAGACCATGTATACAGGATAAAGCAGTACAGCTGATGAGTAAGTGAGTGACATTAAGCACAAAATGGGGGAGTTAAATCATTGTGTTTATAGATCAGTTTAGCACAAAATTAATTAATTATGAAATATCAGTGTCAGTCTAAACAACATTTATGTATAATTAAGTGATTAGTGATTTGTAAATATTCAATAATGTAATAATTATTGAAATAATAAGAAAAAACTATTTCAAAACTGCTAGCCAGCTTCTATGAGTTTAAGAAATATCAGATTCTACAGTATGTTATGATTGTTTACAAGAATTCAGTCTCGTCTGTTATTGGTTAGAAACCCTGAGGTTGAAGGTGGAATTTAGATCTTGAGTCCCTCAGAAAAAACTATTTCAGGGTTTTGTAAGATTTCACAAATTGATAATTTTTTTCTTTCGTAGAGATTTTCTATGTTTTTTTCTCTCTCTCTCTCAGGGGTAGTCATGTATAGACCACAGTCTGCAGTATGTAGATTGACAGAGTTGGAGTTTTCTTTTAGTGGTTAATACAGAACAGGTCTCAGGCCTAAAACTTTTTCTGAATCTGTTTATGTCACATTCTTATGGTATTTTGCCATTATATTACTTTTTCTGGTAAACAAAAGCATGCATTGAATATAAGAATCCTTACATTTCTATATATCTATATACTGTATGCAGATGCTTTATGGTCACCGTGCAGACGTGAGATGTACTCTTACACATGTCACGTAAGTTTGTGCTTGGCCACCAAAACATCAGCTGAAAAATCTCTTTAACTTTTTGTTCCCTAATATGATTATATTAGTGTGTGTGTGTGTGTGTGTGTGTGTGTGTGTGTGTGTGTGTGGTCGTCTGTGTACATGCCTGTTTGATGGTGTGTGTTCAAACTGGGTTTGTTCCTAGACCCAGGCATCTTCTGAATCAGACACAGTGTTGCAGTGACAGATGGGAACTCCAGGGAGAACGATGGAAAAAAAAGAACCTCATATATCAGCCAATGTTTTCTCCACATCTACAAAGAAACACTCTCCTAACACCACTATATTCAACACGATTTTCGCTAATATTGCTTAACCTAATCCCCAGCCATCGCGTCTATTGCGTGGATGTGATTAACACAGACAAAAGCATTTCTACACATTTCTCTGCACTGAGAAATCAATAGATTCATGGGTCACTTGATAAGCATTTGTTAATATTACAGCTGTTGAATGTTTGCTAAAAAATATTGTCTATTGTCTGATGATCCTTTTTTGTTGTGCTGCCATCCTAATACACACTCTGTCCAGAAAAATAATTACTGTGCTGCACACAACTATTTTGCCTAAATGCTGCCAATTTTATAAAAAGAAACATATGTTTTACATTGTAAATTTTGAAAAAAAAAAAAAAAGATTTTTAAAATAAGTATTAGATACTACTCTGTAAATCATGTGTAAATCATGAACTGTGAAGGAAAGAACCAATTTACTGACAACTAAACTAAGTTTTTTAAAAACATTTAGGAGTTACAGTACTGTGCAAAAATGTCTTCATATTAAATTATGTTGATAAATTAAAGAAATGAGAATGTAAAAAAATTAAGGCTGAAAAGTGCCTAAAGATACAATTTAAAAAATCCACTGTTTATGTAACAACCTCAGCATCAACCTCATTTCCCCTCTTGTCTGTTCCAACCACTAAACATTCAGCGTCACCAATATAATAATCACCAGCCAAACTATCTATCATCATCTGCACCACTTTATCACTGGTTCAAGCTTTAAGATATATGTATTATGCTTGAATGATTCATAGGTCTCTGTTTGGCTTAACAAACAAAAGACATTGCTTTGAAACTTCTCAGGTACCAGGACTGAACAAAATATCTGAGTCAAAAACATCCCTAAAGAAGTACAGTACAAGAAAATCTGGCTCACTAGAAGGAGAATATGCATAAATAATGGGTGGCTGACCTTGCACAGAACTGTACATACAAATTGATAATACAGTATGTGTTATCTTGAACATAATCACATAATACACCTAACATGATGTAGATCAGTGGTCAAGGCATTAGACTACAGTTTGGAAGGTCCCAGGGTCAAATCCTATGACTACCAAGTTGGGCCCTTGAGCAAGGCCCTTAACTGCTCAGATGTATAATGAGATAAAAATTTAAGTCACTCTGGATAAGGATATCTGCTAAATGTAATGTGATAGCTTTGTCATCTGCAGTGGCTTCACTTTTCAATTGGTTTATATTCACTGTTTCTACATATCATCTCTGACTTGTTCAGTAAGAAGCTTATTCTACATCTGGATTTCTGTAAAAAAAAAAAATAAATAATAAAAAAATTAAAATTCTCAGCTTTGTGTTGGTAAAAGTGCTATACAAAAAAATTGACTAAACTAAATAACACTAGGGTCTGTGGTTCAAACCTGGTTCTTTCAGGTTATCATCTATGTGAAGTTCTGTGCGTGTTCCCTTCATGTCCGCATGGATTTCCTCCAGGTTATCTGATTTCCCGCCGCCACCCAAAAACTGGTAGGCTGTTCCAAATAACCCCTAGGTGTGAATGAATGTGCATGTGTGTGTGTGAGAAGAGAGGTGACCTTGTTACCGTACCACTAGAAGCTGGTCAGGCTGGTGCAGTAGGAGGCATGTGTCCATGGGGAAAGTCAGACAGATGCTGTTTCTCTCGCGTTCTTGCTGTCTCTCTCCCTGTGGGTGAGATGGTGCAGTGTCGTCGGTGCAGCTGCCACCCTCACCATCAGGCAGCACAGGAGTGTGCACTTGCTAGCTCTCTTCTGTGACCTCCACTTACGTCTCAAACTTTATCCAGACATCTGCACCGCGCACACACCAAGCCACAACCGACCTATGTGTGGAGACACGCTCAACTGTCTACACGTTCAGTGTGACGCTGTGTCAGTGTGTGTTTGCAGGCTCATGTGTATGTACATTTCTGTAACATGTTAAAAGAGCGTGTGTGTGTGCGTGTGTGTGTGTGTGGAGAGAGAGGAGTAAGGGGACAAAAAAAGCGGAGGCTTCACACCAGCTGCCGAACATGACATTTTCTGGCTGGGCCAGCACACCCCAGCAGGAGCAACATCTGTGTTCCTGCCTTTCATCCCCCCTCCTCTGCTCCCCAGGCGTTATGGCTCAGATATCTGCAGCCTAAAAACCAGAGACAAACAGCCATTTTTCACCAACAAGATCCTAGTGCTGCTGCATAATTTCAAACCATTTCACACCTTAAACTGCAAGAGACAAAGAGATGTTTCTTAGCTGGCAAAATGAGTTTACATTCAGCACCAAAATCATACTCATCCAGAACCAAAACCCCCGGGGGGGGGGGTCAAGAGTTTGATGTCATTATAATATTTTATTTCTATCAACAGGAGCATCATCATTCATTCATTCATTCTGGTCAGGGTCACAAAAACAATCTTGGTAACACTCCCTAAAGGTGAGGGAATTCACCCTGGATGACATGGCACCATGCAAAACATACACATTCACACACTCCTTCACCCCATGGGCTGTTTAACATTAACTGTCTAACGGCTTATTGCCTACTGCTGTGTTTAGACAGTGTGAGGAAACCCATGCACACAAACTCTGCACAGACAATGTCCAATCTTGATGTCGGGACTGAACATGGGACGGTGGAATTGTGCAGCAGGACAGAACCATTCAGGTAACTCAGTGGTTAAGGCATTGGACTATGGTTCGGAAGGTTCTAGGTTAAAATCTCATGATCACCCTGTTTGGCCCTTGAGCAAGGCCCTTAATCCTCAACTGCTCAGATGTATAATGAGATAAAAATGTAAGTCGCTCTGGATAAGGGCGTCTTCCAAATGCCTAAAACACACATTAGGTTGGCATGTCCTGCCATTACGCAGCACTATTAACACTGCTAATTCACCTACTAGCATGCATTTAAGAGATGTGGGAGGAAACGAGAGAACCTAGGGAACATACAAAAGAAATCCAAACAATTAACCAACCTCAGAATTGAGAAGTTAGAAGGGAAATCAAATCTGGAGCTGGGAGGTGAAAGTGCTTCTGTGCCACTATGGTTTGGTTCAGTTATTTAATACGAATAAGGTACTTTTTTATTCCTATACCTAGAAAAGAAAAATTCAATTCAATTCAATTTTATTTGTATAACGCTTTTAACAATTGACATTGTCGCAAAGCAGATTTACACAATTTACACAAAATAATTATTTAAGCTTGTATGGAATGTGAATGTGTATCATTCAAAATGGTCAGATTGTCCCTGATGGGCAAACCGAGGGCGATAGTGGCAAGGAAACACTCCCTGAGATGGCAATAGGAAGAAACCTTGAGAGGAACCGGACTCAACAGGGACCCCATCCTCATAGCAGAAATTGATCTGCATTCACACTGTGCGTTAGGTTGCAGGCAGTTCAGTATAATAGTTGATGTTAATTGATGTTAATATGGAGTCCAGTTAGTTATTGGAGGCTCAAGTAGACTTGTAGGAAATTCCAGTCCTGAACTATCGAGCGACTGCAGCCAAGTCCTCTGAGAAACAGCTGTCAACATCAGTCGAGGCCAGAACCATCTTCATAATAGAGTGAAACTTCATAGTAAAGTGCCAAAGAGATCCCAAAGAGACCACACGGGCATCCATGTGACGAGATCTCCAACCAGAACCGGGACACCAGGACGAGTCAGACAGGTCCAGAGGACAGAGGGGGTCTGGATCACTGGCAGCTCAGGAATGACGTGTGATGTGTAGCTCGACAGAGATACAAGGAGCGGGAAAGAGAGAGAGAGGGAGGGAGAGAGAGACAGAGAGACAGAGAGAGAGAGAAGAAAAAGAGAAGAGATAACAGTTACGTATGGTCACAGTCACATAATGTATACGATGAATGTATATTTAGTGTAGAGTGCAAGCAGGGACTCCGGCAGGACTAACTGTAACAGCATAACTAAAAGGAAGAGCCAGGAGGAAACACAGACATGTGATGTAAAGCGCTCAGTCACCTCACCGTCAACAAACCTGCGTGATCAATGAGAGTGGGGAAGACAGCATCTAAACATACCAGTTCACCAGAATACTCTATGTCCATGTGTCCCCCAGATCTGCTCCTTTACCTAAGACAAATCTATTTATAAAAATGCTTGGCTAAATAAATAGGTTTTTAGTCTAGTCTTAAACACTGAGACTGTGTCTGAGTCCCGAACACTATTTGGAAGGCTATTCCATAACTTTGGGGCTTTGTAAGAAAACGCTCTGGACAAATCTGAAAATATTCATGGTCAAAAAAAAAGTTGCAAATAAAATATATTTCTATCAAATAAATAGGAAAGTTTGATTTTATATAAATATCTGTGTCCATCAATGGCAGAAATTCGAAATTCAGACAACACTGACAGGAACGTAGAGTCAACATTGCCTACAATACGGCCTCCTTGTATTGTCCAGTGTCCAGCTGCAGACAAACATCACTGAATAGCCTTACAGTATGACTTATCATGAGTAACCCTGGAATACTGGCAGCAGTAGTAGAAGCATTTTCTGTACAATTTCTCAAATGATGCCATCAAATTAGCCTGTTGTGTCTTTATGTGTCCCTCTCTCTTCTAACCTTGCCTAAATATGGCATGATAGAGTGAAGACAAAATGCACAGTCAAAACTTTTTCCTTGCTTTTGACACCAAGAGCTGTCAGCTGGACATGATCACATGACAAGATTAATGCACAGGTACAAAAATTTAACAAAGATTTAGTTTGATGAGTTGATTTATCCATGATAGAGCGGCACTCTACTGAGCATGGCGGTAATTTTTACCATACCATGAGTAGGTTTGTCTAAGGGAATTTGTTACAGTATATTAAATGATTTTTTTTTAAGCTGAAGCGATACATAGAAAGGTCTTTAAGGTGATTATGTTTTGCAAAGGGTTTGTAATAAATCTGTTTCTCTGAAACAGTATTGCCATCTTTGATTAAAGTTTGTATACTTTGAATACAAAATGTTTATACAAGCTTCATAGAAAAATACATAAGAGCTTCTTGAATGCCCAAATCCTTTTTAGAGTAAACAAGTAGATTAGGTTAAACCACTGGAGAACAGCTTATATGTCTAATAATGCTTAAGACATACAATATCATTATGCTAAATCATGATTGCATGTTAAAAATGTCTGAGAGAATAGTTTCAACATAATTAAATTCACCACTGTAATAGAATATGTCTCTTTACCAGACATTCTTTAGTGTGTCTGAAAACAATTGCACTGGTTCAGCTGGTCTCTTATTTTATACAAGATGACAAACAAAACTTCAATTTGATTAGTACAGGATCATGTTTAACCAAATCAGATTGACTTGATTTGATGATTTATACAGATGCAACGCTCTGTAAACATCACCACATTCGACACTGCATTGACTTTATTTAGTTTTATATGTATGACATACCAATAAAAACACAAACTGTGCATTAGATAATGTGATCTTAGATAATAGAAATAAAGAGGCACACTATTAGGGTTTTTATTTGAAGCCAAACCACATACGACAAAAAAAAAACAAAAAGTTTGTGCAAGAAGGGGACTTTTTCTTTTTCTTTTTTCATGCATGTTTGAAGTTGATGTTCAATGATATGGAGCTCAAATATAGACTATTGTCATTATCATGAATGTGTAACAGTCCTCAGTAATGGCCTGGCCAGATGGTTTTAAATTATGCTTGATTGTTTATACAGTAATTGGGCAAATATTCATTCATTCATTCATCCATCTTCTATACCGATTATGCTGTACAGGGTTGTGAAGGTCTGGAGCCTATCGCAGCAGACAGTCTGGGTACACCCTGTCGAGAAACCATATGAAACCCACCAAGCACAGGGACAACATGCAAAATCTTCACACACAGACCCAAACCCTCGGCCCTGGAGTTGCGAGGCCACAATGCTATCACTACTCCACCATGACTGGCCAAATAAAGCCACCAAAATTGGCTCAACAATCTTGCCGGATGATGATGAACAAATTCACACACGGGCAAAATTTCTAAAAATTTCTAGTCGTTTTTTATTATTATTATTATTATTATTATTATTATTATTGTTGTTGTTGATGTTGTTGTTGTTTTCCAGTGTTCTGAGACACTGGTTCTGCGATTTTTTTTTAACATTACATAAAATCATTACATAAACATCATTACAAATACCTAAAATGTCTTGAGCATTTAGCAATTAGCCTTTTATTGGATAATTACTGCAATCATGAATATGTTTCAGTCAGCAATGGTCATGGGAAAGATATGTTTTTTAAATGGGGCAAATTATTGAACTGCATCAAGCTAGTAAAACAACTAAGAAGATTACTTGAACACTTGGCGAAGTTGCTTTCTTAAAATTGACAGCAAAAATCGCAGATATGTTTAATAATAAAAGAAAGAGCATTTCTACACTGACGGTGTGACGGGAACACACTGGATTGGGACTAAACAGTTGTATAGCCATACAAAAACCACTTGTCAGTGAGGCTAATCAGAAAAAAATGCTTTCATTTGTTAGGGAACATAAATATTGGACTTTGCAACGGCAACGGGCCACGTAGTCTGATGAGTCCAGACTGAGCCTATTCCAGAGTGGAGGTCTACAGTAGGCTCAGCAAAATGAAGTCAGCTGATAACCGAAATGTATTGAATGATCAGATGATACTATCAATGGATATTTTCTTCCCTGGTGTCACAGGCATATTGCAGGACTCAAACTGTAAAAAAGTGGTTCTGGGAGCATGAGGAATCATTTCCACACATGAATTAGCCACAATAGAGTCTTACCATTAACCCCAATGAAAATCTTTGGCACATGGATGTGGCAGGACAACGCAGCACGTCGGCCAAAAACTCTGAAAGATGGTGACGTTTCTGTGATGTTTTCTATCACCCGTTCGCAGATCGCATTAATATCATGTCAGTATGTGAGTCAACCTTGTTGTGAGCTTGACAGTTTCTTTAATGGCAAGATCTCACACTCAGAATCTTGAGATGAGGAGGTGGACGCCAAGTCAGGTCTCCCCACTGGATGCCTGAGAGATTTTTTCTGTCATAAACGTAATGAAATAGCCCAGTTTAACCCTGATGTTTCTTGACCTACAGTTTGTTGCTCTTTCGCTATCTTACATAATATTTAACACAATTTCACACATGATCAATTTTTATTTTATTTTATTTTATGGGTGACTTGATAAATATTTTCTGTGATTGCTTTGACTAGGTTCTGAGCCCAGTCAGGGATATGTCTAATACTGTATGCCTTAATTTAATATTATGTTGGATAACTGAATATTAAAAATAACGTTGATTTTGTATCATTTGCTATATACAGTAGTGAGGCTTTTGTAGTATCTACTGTATGCCTAGAATTAGTCAAGGAGGTTGTACTGTATGATTCATTTGTTTCCTGTTCTGAAAATGTAGATACATCTTATTTTATTTGTACTTATATTTATATTTATGTTGTCATATTATTGTTTGTTAGTCTGCTTTGCTAGAACTGCTTCGGATTTTCGGGATGCGCTCTAGAAAACTTCACAGAGTGGCGGACCAGCAAAATATTACACTGTGTGACATTGGCTAGACAGAGTATTTGTAAGAGACACTATTAAGGGCATTCCTGAAAGCTACTGTGAGAGTGTCCTTGCTTAATCACCCTGTCCTGATAATGGAGGACATTTGCAAAATAAAAAGTAACCTTATTACCAAAAATACAGATTTGTGTTTCTGATACTTTCTCATAGAGGGACCATATTTGTTGTGTCGTATACAAACAGCATTTTCTGACTATTTACAATATAACTCCACATTCTCAGTGGTCTCTTGCATATTAAAGCCACATGCTAAGTTCTGGACGGGGTTTTCCACAGAAGCTGCCAATACAAAGCCATTACCAGAGAAGAACATTCAGCTACTGGTCTATGTGCACCAATTCAGGTTGCTGCCGGCATATTACTTTACAAGTCCCTCATTTTAATAGCCATGCAAGCACTTTGATTACATCAGCCAAGATCAGGCTTCTCTCCGTGACTTTGTGGAGCGAGCCAATAGCCCGTATTTAATGGAGGAGTTTATGTGTCTCTGTCCTCCTTTGAGCTATGATTCCATCCTCATTAACCCTGCAGTTTATTCATCTTCTGAATGGAATTCTGTCCTAACCGTCACTATAAGGCATTTACAGGGCTATAAAATTGATGTTGCAGCTTGGTGAAGAACAGATTTCCACGTGTCACACGTCAAAGAATAAAGCGAACTTGGCAAGAAGCAACAGAATAGAATGGTGCAGCGATGTCAGCCGAATCTGCGGCCTGTGAAGAGCAGGCACTCAGCCAGGCCCTTTTATGAACCACAGGGACATATTTATGCTCTACTTCCACTAATGGAAGCAGATTGAGAGGGAGGACACTTATCAGACTAGGGCCGTGTTCCCTTTTTCCTTCAAGACTGTAGTAAAAGTTTTGATTGGAATTAACTTTGCACATGCTAGCTGAAATCAATCAGAAAGTTTTATTGACAAGGTTAATATTTCAAGTGCTATGAAATATTGAGAAATCTGCGCCAAGAAAAAAAAAGTTGCCTAACACATTCAAAGTAAATGTAAATGAAAAAAACATCCTGAATGAGATGCATACTGATGTTTTTTTAAAAATTAACAGGTCACCTTAATTGTGTGCTAGATTTATTTTAGAATTAAATTCTGAGTTCATTTTTTAGATTCTATGATTAATTCTTTTATCAACATGTCAGTTTGCCATGTTACCCACAATGTTGTTAACTTTGCTTAATTTTTCCTTAAAGAGATTGATGTTGCAGTCCTTCAGTCTGTCCAGTTCATATGGTTATTTAACTTTCATGCTAATAACATCAAATCAAGTCATTTTGTATAAAAACCCCTATCTCACCTAGTGCGCGAACGAGGGTCGTGGACTTCAGCTTCAATTATTTACAATGTACTCATGTTCCAGATGACAAACTCCTGCACCTCAATTTTGAGTTAAGACGAACTAGAAAAAAAAGTCTTGTTGTAAGCTCAAGTTAAATTCAGTTCCTTTTTGTCTCAGCCACTGGTTATGAAAACTCAAATTTATTTTAACACCATCTGAGCCAGTAACATAATTTCCATGAACAAATACTTCATAAAGTGTTCTTTACAGTACAAAAGTTTTGCATATACTGTACAGAAATCAAATTCTATAAACAACAACAAATATAAATAAATAATCATAAGTGACACCAGAAAAACTCACTAAGGAAAAATTCACAATGCAGTCATTTTTTTTCTCCCAAAGTTTAACCAACAATTATAAACAAGGTTGAAAAAATACACCCTAGCAAAATAAAATAAATAATTGGAGAGGTTTTCCCTTTCTTCTTTACAACATTACTTCTGTTCATTGTGTTCATTCTGCGCATTTTTTCATTCACAACTTTCTTAAGATCCTCCCACATCATCTCATAGCTGGATATCCTGGATATATATTTCAAATAACTGTTTCAAAACTTTATATTTTCATTTTTAAAAATATAGCACACATACTTGTACTGTAACTGCTGTCAGGAAATGTGTTTAACTTGCAAAGTATAACATGTGCTGTACTTTACACCCATTTGTACAGGTATCAAACACTTTTCATTTTCATTTACCTTACATATACTCACTGACTACATTACCCCATGTATAAAATAGTATTACACTGCAGCACTTGCTAGAACATTGGCCTATGCTTACGTTATGTCCCACGTAAACTCCCTATCCAAAGAAGAAAAAAAAAATGCACCTCATACGTTTTTATTTGATTTCCTCTATCTATGAATACAGCTTTCAATGTGGTGGTCAGTTAATGTGTAAAAAATAAAAATTTCCATATTTTCCCAGAACCACTCTTCTACAACGTTTTCCACAACAAAGATTAATTGATGGGATAATGTGGTCATTTGGTACATTTAGGTAGTCATCTTACATCATTTTATTAACACAATAGAGGTCGTCCAGATCCTGACGATCATGCGCTACCATTACCTGTGAATGGAGTGCGTTGTCAACTTAATGCCAATCCTCACACTGCTCCAATTTTTCAGTAAATATTTGATTACCTCTCATTATGACATAAAACGTGATCATGACACTCTCTACTGTTACAGTCATTGACACTGCCTAATGTATATTCAGGGACACCCGCTACACCGGCTGCCCGCTTCACCAGCCAGTCTATACGTATATGTGTATACACCCCAACAATTCAAGTTAGATCTATGAACAGTAATTTAAAAAAATTAAAAAACTTGCATTGCATCTGATACCAACATTTATAATTACGATATATACAATATTTTCAGTGTGTAAGTGAATGTATAAAATGTCCAAAGTTCAGTATATTGTATGTGTGTGCGTGTGGAGAAAAAAAAA